>JAVTVY010012134.1:0-52201 GCA_036873755.1 Hanleya hanleyi | reverse complement strand
GAGTGAGTGTGAGTGAGAGAGTGAGTGAGGGTGAGTGATTGACTGAGTGAGTGAGTGAGCGGTGGGTGGGTGGGTGAATGAGTGAGTGAGTGAGTGAGTGAGTGAGTGAGTGAGGCGTCCCTAACGCCCGTCTTAACGCATGGACGCACTAACGACGGTGAGTGAGTGAGTGAGTAAGTGAGTGAGTGAGTGAGTGAGTCAGTGAGTGAGTCAGTGAGTGTGAGTGAGTGAGTGAGTGTGAGTGTGTGAGTGAGTGAGTGAGTGAGGCGTCCCCAACGCCCGTCTTAACGCATGGACGCACTAACGACGGTGAGTGAGTGAGTGAGTGAGTACTCTCACTCACTCACTCAATCTCACTCACTCACACACGCGTAATGCGGCTCAGGCATACACCAGTACACCATTCGGAGCAATAGTGGTCCATCTCTACACCAAATACTTTCCTTCACTTCCCCAAAATGGCCACTTTACTTACTACACACAACTGCGCATGCGCAGATTGACTCGACTTGCAATAAAAAAACACATCATTCTGATTCTACCCGACAAAAGCTTTACTTTGACACCTCCCACAACCCATTTGGACCACTAGTGGTTCACATCGGCCCCAAAATGTATATTTCCATACTAGGGTCTGCCTGCGCATGCGCAGAATGACGATATTCCTACCCCACACCCATCCAGTCGGATGCACCCTCACGTGTGCTTCACATTGATACCTCGCTCGACTCCAACAGACCACTAGTGGCCCACCTAAACCCCAAAACGTCTATTTCCATTCCCTTTTCCCACAATTCCCTGTCTGTGCATGCGCGAAATGTTGAACGCGGACGATACACTAGTCCAGGCAGATGCTCCTTCACGACTGCTTTACATTGATACCTCATACAACTCCATCGGCCCATTAGGGGCTCACCGAGATCCCAAAACGTCTATTTACATACACTTGGTCTACTGCGCATGCGCATAATGACGTCAGTTCCACGTGTCACCCATCCTGTCGGATGCGCCTTCACGAATGCTTCACATGGATACCTCATACGACTCCATAGGACCAAGAGTGGCCCACCTAGGCCCCAAAACATCTATTTCCATACCCTTTTCCCATAATTCCCTGTCTGCGCATGCGCAGAATGGTGACAACGCCCGAGCCACTAGTCCAGGCGGATGCCCCCTCATGTGTGCTTCACATGGATACCTCACTCGACCCCATCGGCCCACTAGGCGCTTACCTAGATCCCAAAACGTCTATTTCCATACCCTTTTCCCACAATTCCCTGTCTGCGCATGCGCAGAATGTTAAACACGGACCAGACACTAGTCCAGCCGGATGCCCCCTCATGTGTGCTTCACACTGATACCTCACTCGACCCAATCGGTCCACTAGGGGCTTACCTAGATCCCAAAACGTCTATCTCCATACCCTTTTCCCACAATTCCCTGTCTGCGCATGCGCAGAATGGTGACAACGGCCGAGCCACTAGTCCAGGCGGATGCCCCCTCATGGGTGCTTCACACGGATACCTCACTCGACCCAATCGGCCCACTAGGGGCTTACCTAGATCCCAAAACGTCTATTTCCATAGCCTTTTCCCACAATTCCCTGTTTGCGCATGCGTAGGGTGTTGACAACGCCCGAGCCACTAGTCCAGTCAGATGCCCCCTCATGTGTGCTTCACAATGATACCTCATACGACTCCATCGGGCCATTAGTGGCTTACCTAGATCCCAAAACGTCTATCTCCATACCCTTTTCTCACAATTCCCTGTCTGCGTGTGCGCAGGGTGTTGACAACGGCCGAGCCACTAGTCCAGGCGGATGCCCCTTTACGAATGCTTCACAATGATACCTCATACGACTCTATCGACCTATTAGGGGCTCACCTAGCTCCAAAACGTCTATTTCCATACCCTTTGGCGACCGCGCATGCGCAGAATGACGCTATTTCAACCCCACACCCAGCCCATCAGATGCCTCTTCACGAATGCTTCACTTTGATAGCTCACTCGACCCCATCGGACCATTACGGGCTCCCCTAGCTCCAAAACGTCTATTTCCATACCCTTGGTCCACCGCGCATGCGCAGAATGACGCTATTTCAACCCCACACCCAACCCCTCAGATGCCCCCTCACATAAGCTTCACAATGATACCTCATACGACCCCATCGGATCATCCATACCCCATACAGGCATTTTCTCGTATAGATTTAATATGCAAATGTTCGAATCAGGGAAGATAATCCGGCATTTGACAAAAACTACAAAAGTGCATCAAGAGTTACCTCCCCCAAGATTGGAACTCTTCTGTGTTGGGGTAGTTTTGTCAAAATACTCGCTTCTGATTGGCTGTCGCATAGGTCATATGCAAATTGTTGAGGTCATTTAAGTGCAAAGAGGTCAATGGAACCTTTTTTACGCTTATACTACTACTTTCCTCCATACAGTATTAGCTTTTTCAAATAACCTCTGCTTAACAATTCTTAGAGTAGCCTTATGGGCTCTACACCCCTGGTTTTCCCAAAGATGAGAGCATCCTACTTCAGAAAGGATGCCTTTCACAAAATAAATCCATTTTTTTTAAATTCCATTTCTGCATTCTTCTATTTGTTCTAGATAAGCTTATATAAAAGCGAGGTTCGCTCAGCAGACATAATATGTAAAAGTAAATTTACACTATGTAGAATTGCATAAAGTTTAACTGGTGTTCTACCAAGCTCACCTAATGCAGCAAAATTGATTGCTTTAGAATGAAACCCAAGCAGCTGTTTACAGAATTTGTTACGTACAATTTCTGATGCATTGTTTTTACTAAGAATAGACTCAATAGTCCCAGGCTTATCCAGGTAGCCAATCCATATTTCTGAACCATAAAGTAGGATTGGTCGAATTAGACTATCAAATAGTTTGCCAGCTAATGAGATATCTAACTCCTTCAGGCCTATTGCATTTTTAAAGGAGAAAATTGCCTGTTTTGCTCGGTTTGCGAGGTTATCAATAGCAAAATAAAAATAACCATTTCCGTGAAGTACGACCCCTAGATATTTGTATTTATTAACACATTCAATCTGGTTCTTGCCAATATGAAAATTATAGTTGATACTCCTATTACACCCAAAAGTCACAATTTTTGTTTTCAGAGACAAAAGTACAATATCATCAGCGTAGGCTAAATTTGATACATGTTCATCCCAAACACGGGTTGAATTACAGTTGGGGCTGTTTAGTCCCGTTAATAAATCATTAATAAACAGGTTAAATAAGATTGGGCTTAATACATTGCCCCGAAACACTCCTCTAGCAATAGGGAAGGTGTCACTCATACATGAATTAGACTTTACCCGAGACTGACTGAGAAGATACATCTGTTTGATGGAGTTGTATATATTTCCCGAAATACCATATTTTTGTAATTTTAGGAAAAGCCCTTGGTGCCAAACAGAGTCAAAGGCCTCATTAAAATCAATAAAGCATGCATACAGCCTTATGTTTTGACGAGAGTATTTATCAATTAAAGTTTTCATTACAAATAAATGGTCTGCCGTTCTACTGCCTTTTCTAAAACCCACTTGGGATTTGGTGACTAAACCATTTCTGTCCGAGAAATCTATCAATCGGTTATTTAGTATGGAGCAATATATCTTACTGATGCAACTATTGAGGGTAATACCTCTGTAATTGTTAGGATCAAGAGGACTACCACTTTTCGACACATTAGCTGTCGAAACTCACCTAACTCTATCGGTGCAATTATATAATCAAAAATAGTTCCCTGACATGAGAAATTGTGAAAAAAATCTCCAAAGATTGTCTCGTCTGAGCAACTGCATGTTGTATACCATCTTCACCACGTCAAGGTTTATATTTGTGAGCCAAAGGATAGAGATACCCCTGGTTTTAGCGAGGATGGTTGTATACCCCATCATGCCGTACGAGCGGGCAAGTCCATTTTCGCCCGTAGGAGCCGGAGAGTGGGGAGATAAGTCTTTCTTCATTTGCGTACACTTCGCCATCCATAAGATGGCTTGCGAATCGTGTGTCTCCATTATCGCGGAGCGATATCCAGTACTTTACCGGATTCTGTTCGGCCTTCATCCGGCGAAGAACAGACCCGTGAAATCTGATAAATTACAGGTTTTCATACTACTTCTGAAACAGATATTGCCTGGGCTAGGTATGTATAACTTTCGTATCATCCAAGAGGTGTGGTGGATCTGAAATTTTGAACAAGTAGTTCATCACATGACTCGAAAATGGCGAGTTACGTTGGGGTTACGTCGGTAGACTTTAGCTGATTGGCTGACGAAGTCACGCGGTATTGATTTATGGAAATTCCCTACAGCAGTTGCCGAAAGTAGGCTGAACATGGATACACACGATCCCAGGGTCAGTCTTACCGCGTATAGATTCAAGATTCAAGATTCAACTTTATTGTACGAACACCCCAGTAGGGTAGAGTACATAACAGAATAATAAAATCAAATCAATACAGAACAGACACATTGATATATATATACATACTGCATGATAAGACATCAAGGGCAGTTATGGCGGGTTCCGGTCTATACAGTTTAACTTGGATTTACCCTCATGTACCATTTGTATACTGTATTACATATTATGTTAGTTAAAGGTATATCTACCAACGACATGATAAAGAATTTATCTTTATCTGATAATTCATCAAAGCCAGGGTAAGTGGCCGTGACCTTGGTAAACAAGATATCTCTCTGCGCATCATGAATTGAGCAAGACAACACAAAGTGCATTTCGTCCTCTATTAAATTACACCGGTCACACAGACGTTGTTCAACCGGTATTGGTGGTTTAACATGCCGTCCGGTCTCGATTTTAAGCTTATGGTTACTTAGTCGGAGTTTTGTGAAAAATCTTCTAGATTCTGTATTTTTACACATTATTAGATATGGTTCAAATTTGATGTTTTCTTTGAACAACCGATATGTTCTCATCTTGTTATTTGACCTGTATCTGCTATTGGATCCTGAAGAGAAGCTTTAAACCGACCCTGAAACAGTGTATCGAGCGACTTTTGTAATTCGTGGCACTGTGTGTTGTCAATATCAACATCAAGTTCATTGCCAAGAAAATCTTTAAGTTTATAGAGCCAACCGATTCTCTTAGCACATAATACTTTTTGCTCTTGTAGAGCATGATAGGTCAATCTATCAGGGGAACCTTGGACATAAGTGTAACATTTGACCGAACGAATTACGATATCATAGATTAAGGGGTATACACCCAATTCGCCCCGTACTGTGGGTAGATTTGTGAACTTGAAGAAGACGTTTGTAAAATCCTAGTTGTGTTTTCTCTACCAAAATCGTATCGGGGTTTTTAAACAGCAAACGGTCTGCTCCCCAGACTTCAGACCCATAAAGTAGTATGGGCTTGATCAGAGATTCAAATAAATGGCAGCTAATATTTAATGGAACGTTTTTCCCAGAAATATTATTCAGCAGGGAATATGAGGCACGCATACCCTTACTAGTCAAATGTTCAGCATTCAATCTAAAGTGTCCAGTTCTGGAGAACACAACACCTAAGTACTGGTAACAATTACCTTGTGAAACTTCAGTGTCACCAAGAAACCACCTTTGATTTGAAAACGTTGGGCCTTTTTTGAAGACTACTACTTTGGACTTCTATAAATTGACCTTCAAGTGGTTATCTATGCAATATTGGTGGAGTTTATTAAGACAATTTTGTAAACCCTCTTGGGACTCTGAAAGTAGTAAGAGATCATCAGCAAACAGAAGGTGTGATAGTTTATGATAATTCAGGTCAATGGGCAGGCAACTATCATCCAACCTTTCCTTTATATCATCGATGAATATATTAAATAGTGTGGGAGAAAGGCTGCATCCCTGTCTGACTCCCAGGTGACTTTGGAACCGTATAGATATGTTGTCATTCATCTTCATACTGTATGTTATATTATTATAAAGTGAATTCAAAATGTTGAATCTTTTCCCTCCAATACCTTTATTTAATAGTTTTTGGAATAAAATCTCTCGATCAACTGAATCAAATGCCTTGCTTAGGTCTATGAAACATGCATAAAGAGGTTTTTTGTTCGATATATACTTATCTATAATGGTCCGCAGAGTAAATATGTGATCAGTAGATCGGTGCCCTCTTTTAAACCCTACCTGGTTTTCACTAATTTTTTGTGTGGTTTCCAAGTGGCTAGATATGCGATTGTTGATAATTTTGTTAAATAGTTTACCTAGGGCATTACCAATCGCTATCCCCCTGTAATTATTCGGGTCTGAGTGACTGCCTTTTTTATAAATTGGTACCAAACAGGAGTTCCGCCATACTCCCCCCCCCCCCTAGCGCAGTGCCACTCCTGTGGGATTAAACAGACTTGCCTGGTTGGTTTCACAGCAATGTACGTCGATTGCTCGGACGAAACAAGCTTTGAAGATTTTTTTAACAATTTCTAAAGCCAGGGAAATACTTTTGATGACAAATAATTGCACAGATAGAGTTTGGAATATATGGTAGGTTTCGACAGCTCATGGTTATATTAACTGATAAATCCACGAAAACCACGTTGCATGGTAATGTGAGACAGACTTTAGTGCAGACTGTGCAGCTAGTTGCGATCTATTTAAATGTGCACAGTTATGTGTGAATACTTCAAACTGTACTGACCTCGACGATTTGTGATTAATTTGAATAGACAACTAGCTGTGATTTTCTTTCATTGTACGGTTATTTGCGATTTATCTAATTCTATGGGTAGTTGTGATTACTTTAACTGTACAGTTAGCTGTACATTGCCTGACTTGTACTATTTGTGATCTATCTGATCTATTCGAACTGTAGAATTAAATGTGATTGAACATACTTGTACTTTTAGGGGCAATTAACTGTACGGTTACAATTTGTGGAGATGGATTTTAACTATACAATCAGTTGTGCTTTATTTGAACTGTATGGTTATTTGTCATCCACAGAACTGTATGGTTAGCTGTCAATTACTTGAACTATATAGACACATCCCAGCCAAGAAAAAATCTAACATTTTTTTTCATGTCAAAGTTTTCTTAGTGGTTCCGTCATCTCTAGTCTATGCCCTTTGTATTTAGATGAGGGGCCATCCTGGATTTGGCCTCAAATCCAATATGGTTGCCAAAATCCAAAATGACCGTCGTTATCCATTGAATCTCACATTTTCTGCTCGAATTCAATTTTCTAATCACGGAATACGATTTCCTTAGGTCGTGTGTTAGGTATGCATCATCAGTTAATTTTGGAATAATTTGCAATTGGTCTCAAAATCCAAAATGGCCGCCAATGCCCCTACAAATCTACATCTTCCCTAGGCAAGACCAGTCCTTACACTAGAGCTTGCGGCAGGATACGCCTTGTCTCGAGAAGATGCCAAATGGAAGGCGAAAGGAGACACAAACGATTTATAGACTGTTTTGTCAACCAACTAGGTACCCACATAGGTTTCAAGCACCTGCAGAATTAAATTGGCAGGCGATTTGGTCGCAACGATGCCCAGACAATAGGAAACCTGCAGCCATTGTCCTTGTCTCTGACAGAACACAGACCACTGAAAGAGTCTCGGCAAGATTGCTCACTCTGGCCCGACAAGAGCGTGGTTAACACCACATAGCAAATCAGAGCTTTACTCCCATAGCTCTTTGTATAAATCTATAGAGAATCAAAGTGACAGCTTTCGCCACCAGAGAAGGACAATGTAGCTTCCTCTATAGCACTAGCCCTTGTCAGTTTTCCCAAACACAGAGATACCTAGCATTCTATCAACAAAAACATACGTCCGTCCTCTGACATTCATAATCATGCCACCCTTAGAGATCTTCTTTACTCTGGTTTAAGAAGCAGCAATGGAGATAAACCAGACGGGAGTTTTCACATGGGTTTACTCGTATCTGGGAGTACCTATGCTTATGCCGCCGAAAGATGAGAGTCGATCGGGCAATCAATGTGATGATGATATACGGGTGTTGATCATACAAACTGGTGGCTGCAATAGCCAATACTACAAACCCGATCAAGTTTTCCTGAACGACATGGGCTCAGAGACACGGGAGCCAGGATTGACATAGCCCTGTTGATGAGAAAGGAAGAGACTGTGATTCATCTTCTGAAGGCAATCGCGGGGATCACTGTGATCAAATCAGTGACCCAACATCATTCTTGTCTTACAGCAACGATTGCTGTCATCATTTCAGACAAGCAATCAGGTTATGAGTCGTCATGGATACACAAAGAGGAGAGGTATACTTTGCCCAGCTTCACTCTAAAACAGATATCGTCAGCAGTGTGATCATGGTGATAAAGGCTCCTAATTCAGCCAAATAATAAAGACGAGGATTGGGCACTTTTCCTCAGGCTGTAGTGTTACTTACGGAGGCCTTGTTACGATCAATGCGCCCAGGCCTTTGTGTCTATCGCGTTAGGATACAGATGGCAGTTATTCCATGACACAGCTGAAGGCATGTCTGGGCTGGGTAGTAGACGATGAAGATAGTGGGCCACTCTCTAAGTTTCGTCCAGAGATTGGCGTTTATTAGTAACTGTTTTAGAGACGAAGAAGGAGAAGACCCCCTGGAACAACAATTATGAGTGCAGACAGACAACATTTCGGAACAATCATGCTTTCACCAGTAGTCACACATCCACTGTACATTTACCAGATGGACCTACTCCGTTCAGCAAGTTGTAACCACAACATAAATGGAATGAGTATGATATCCATATGACATGCCTTTTGTTAATTGTTATTGTTGGTGATATTCATTCGTACAATTCCGAGGTCTTTCATGATTATTCTCGCCAGTTCATCGACCATGCCAAGAACTACACAGGTGAGGCACATCACTGAGGGTCAGACCAACTTTTACATGGCTAAAACATAACACCGTCTTCAAGGAGAGTGCCCTGTTTGCGAAGTGCAGTGGCATTTTCGGCATATAACCTTCAACAGAGTTTCGTCTCTGGACCATGAAACGAATCTGTTGTAATCCAACACTATCAAGCATCACTGCTGTTGCCCACAGGAGAAACGTATACATAACCCATGATCTCCGTTACTGAACAAGATAGGTTTGGTGCTTCCTCTGGCTGTTACACGTTGGGTGGGTAGGTTATGCCACGACGAGGTTAAGTGCTTCTTCTGGGCAACTACCCATCCAGCCCGAATTACTTACATTTATCAAGCTACACACGGATTTTGCTGGTGGACTGTTAGTCCCGAGGCTCGCCCTCTGTACATGTCATTCGACAAATATATGTAGGTTTATTGTTTTGGTAAGAAATTAAGCCGTACGACGTCGGGCATTACAGGTTAGCTTTTCTACGAATTCTTGCATAATTTTACTAGGTTTACCCCATGTTGAGGCGAGAGGTGATTTAAAGTCGTATTGACCTCAAAAATTTGCATATGACCTCTGTGACGTCACAGCGACAGCCAATCAGAAGCGAGTATTTTGAGAGAGGTCAAGTATGGCATGCGTGTGTGTTCAAAATGGCGGCCTGTGTGTTTAAAATGGCGGCTGTGGGAGTGTGTTCAAAATGGCGGTTGTGTGTGTTCAAAATGGCGGCCTGTGTGTGTTAAAAATGGTGGCTGTGGGAGTGTGGTCAAAATGGCGGCCTGTGTGTGTTCAAAATGGCGGCGTGTGTGTTCAAAATGGCGGCGGTGTGGGGTGCAAGATGGCGGCGTGTGGGTACAAGATGATAGAATGTATATTCCGGATCGATTCCGGCTCTCCCGATCATCACAGGATGATCAGATATCTCCAATCGGGTCAAACTCTTCCTTCAGGATCAGTCTAGCATCTGTACCACCCTAGGGTTGAGCGTTTACTGTCCCGTGTATCTCCGCAAGAAATCAACAAACAAAATGGCGGCTCCAGGATGGCGTCGATCCTAACCATAGCGCCATCTGCACACACTGACGCAAGGGAGACAACTCGTGTGGACCAAGGGTATGGAAATAGACGTGTTGGAGCTAGGGGAGTCCCTAATGGACCGATGGGGTCGAGTGAGGTATCAATGTGAAGCATTCGTGAAGGAGTATCTAATGGGCTGGGTGTGGGGTTGAACTACCGGCATTCTGCGCATGCGCGGTGGCCCAAGCGTATGAAAATAGCCGTGTTGGAGCTAGGGAAGCCAACAATGGTCCGATGGGGTCGAGTGAGGTATCAAAGTGAAGCTTTCGTGAAGGGGCATCTCACTGGACTAGTGGGTTGAAATAGCGTCATTCTGCGCATGCGCGGTGGCCCAAGGGTATGGAAATAGACGTTTTGGCATCTAGGGAAGCCACTAATGGTCCGATGTGGTCGAGTGAGGTATCAATGTGAAGCATTCGTGAAGGGACATCTGATGGGCTGGGTGTGGGGTTGAAATAGCGGCATTCTGCGCATGCGCGGTGGCCCAAGGGTATGAAAATAGCCGTGTTGGAGCTACGGGCGTCCCTAGTGGACCAATGGGGTCGAGTGAGATATCAAGGTGAAGCATTCGTGAAGGGGCATCTGATGGGTTGGATGTACGGTAGGAATATCATGCGCAGACAGCAATGCGGAGCTCTCGGCCAATCAGAAGCGAGTATTTCAAATCCGTCACAGAGCTCTCAGCCAATCAGAAGCGAGTATTTTGGCCCGGTGCATTATGGGACATATCCAAGATGGCGGCACGTATGTTCAAGATGGCGGCACATCCGGTGTCGAAAACTGGCCATTTCGTCGGGATGTGGTCACCTAGTGTCGAAAACTGGACCCTGTATGGGTCCCGCTAGAAGTTTTGGAGCTAGGGGAGCCACTAATGGTCCAATGAACAAGTGTGTGACGTCACTTCCGGTTGGAATGAATGGGGCGTGACCTTTGGCCATGTCTAGACTTGTCTGTGTCTGTCATGTACTGGGGTTTTTTTCTCTACAATGGCGTTCACGTGGTGTGGTGGGTCTGCGCAAGTGTGTGTGTGTGACGTCACTTCCGGTTTTCACTAAAACGATCTCCAACTTTCCCGGCCCCGGCGGGCCCCGGCCCCCCACCGCAGCGCGCGCGCGCGGGTTCTCCGGCCGCAGCGCGCGCGCGCGCGTCAATGTAGGGAGAGGTTAAATCCACGCCTATTTCACCCGGATGTAAAAATGACGTCACTTCCGGTTTGGGTGAATGGGGCGTGACCTTTGGACATGTCCAGACTTGTCTGACCGCCATTGTTGGAAAATGGCGGCTAATGGCGGAAGGTGACCGCCATTGTGGGAAAATGGCGGATAATGGCGGCTAATGGCGGAAGGTGACCGCCATTGTGGCAAAATGGCGGATAATGGCGGATAATGGCGGAAGGTGACCGCCATTGTGGGAAACCCCCACAGACAGGTCAGTACATGCATTCCTATGATGTTCACGCATAATAAAAGGATTGATCTGTAATCTGTGTTGTTGTTGTTGTTGTTGTTGCTCTCTTTTTTGGACTAACCCATCAGAATAGTACGTATCACGGACTACACCCGTAGAGCTAGGCGCGCATGTGTGACCTGGTCTATGAAACACGTCCCTCGGGATCCCACACCTTCATTTCTACGGTTGCAGAGCCATGGCGGAGATCCAGCCCTATGCGATTCGCATTTTACAGCATGCCACCGTGGTGAATTCAATCACGGGTTACCGAGCAGTGGTCCGGTCCATGTTTGCAGATGGCGACGACAACGAGGGACGACGCCAGATTCTCAACGAGTTCACAGAAGCGGTCCTCGACAGAGTGCACTCGATGGAGAGGCGTGCCATCACTCACCACTACTGGACTATGACAGCCATCCTTGATGCTCGGGCTATGGACCACGAGCGCTCACGCCGGAACCAGCGACGGCTGGTTGGCCTCACAATAGTCTGTGCCCTATTGACCCTGGCGCTGTGGCTGTGGGTCAGACAGAGTGTGTGTCATTTACCCTTAGTCATTGGGTCAACCATGTCACCGAGAGACCTGCCCATAAATACGAGAGACAGACACAGTGTGTGTCATTCACCGTTCGACATTGGAGCAAGCATGTCACCCGTCCTACGAGCCATTCTGCCCCTTACACCCCGGGTGGGGTTACACGTCTATGAAGATAAAGTCACCCTGGTGGAAGACCGTGGAGATGTTTGCTGGTCGCGCGCTGAGACCGTATCGAATACGGTTACGCTACACCGTGACAGCTGGACCAAATTTAAACGGGTGTTGAGCGGCGAGCTCGACGGACACCTCATCCACATAGACAATGCCATCTACGTATACCGTGCAACCTTCTTCCTACGCCTGGGCCGCTACCAAGACCCTACGCGAGGCTTCACCCTAGACCCCGATCTGTGGTCAGCCTTGGAGAAAGTGGTGCCTATTGTGGACCAGCTGTTTACACCGGACGAGCGATCATCAGACCAGTTGGAGTGGGCTCGTGCCCTGAGTGAAGCGGCGGCAGAACCCAATGAACAACTGTCTAGCCATGAACCCGACGACGATGCCATTGATTACCCGGCTAGACTCAGTCAGCCCAGTGACATGACCACCTGATGCTTTGATCTCACGGGGGTCTCCCTATAAATACGAGAGACAGTCAAATCTGGTACCATTCACGTACTGACCATGACGGAGCATATAATACTGGCGTATCTCAGCTTGACCCCCGAGGTTTTCCTGCACGTGTATGCGGATAAGGTCGATATCATGGAGGAGGTGGTGGGAGACATCTGTGATGCGGACCCTACACAACCGTGCCCGGCTCACATTCGTCTGTCCCGGGAGGGCTGGACCAAATTCAAACGGGTGTTGTCTGGTGAACTGGACGGCGACCTCATCCACTTGTGTCACGATGTGTACATCCGACGCGGCCCTTTCTTTGCTCAATTGGCTCGGCTAGATGGAGGTACAGTGCATTTTACCCTTCACCCTGATCTATGGTCTGCATTGGAAGATGCCGTGGTAGATGTGGATCAAGTGCTTATCAAGCGGTCATCAGACGAGTTGGACTGGTCATTTACCATGGACACTGTGGAAGCCCACGAAGAAAATCAGAAAGAAACTCCGGCCCAAGATATACCCGTTATAAATAAACGATAGAGCCAGGGTCCATCATCATTTTGTCACCATGAAGCGCTGGGAGAAGGTGTTGGATAACTTATACTACAGTCCCGACAGTCCGGCGGCCTATAGTGCCTTGTCGGCTCTCTATCGAGCGGCCAAACCCCAGGGGATACAACGTGCCCAAGTCCGAGATTGGTTAAGAAAACAAGACACCTATACCTTACATCGATCTGTCCGTCGCCATTTTCTACGGAACCGGGTCATCGTGGGAGGAATAGATGCCCAGTGGCAAGCGGATTTGGTCGATATGAGCGCCTTTGCCAAACACAACGATGGGAATCGATATATCTTGACGTGCATCGATATCCTATCCAAGTATGCGTGGGTGGTACCCATCCGGACGAAAACGGGGGCAAATCTCATAGCGGCGTTCAAAGACATCTTCAAGATCGGGCGCAAACCTTTGTATTTGCAAACCGACGAAGGCACGGAATTCCTCAACACACCGTTCCAACAGTTTCTGAAAGCCCAGAAGGTGTTTTTCTTCCATACGTACAACGAGACCAAGGCTTCCGTGGTGGAAAGGTTCAACAGGACATTCAAAGGCCGCATGTATAAATATTTCACCTATAAGAATACAAGGCGGTACATCGATGTTCTCCCAAAACTGGTGGGGGGTTACAATCGAGCCTATCATCGGAGTATAGAGAGAGCCCCCATTACCGTGACCCAACGCATTGAAGCCCAAGTCCGCCGTGTCTTGTACCCCAGGCCATCGCAGCGAACGCCGAAGGCGGTGTACAAGGTCGGGGACCCTGTACGGATCAGTAAAGTCAAGGGCAAGTTCGAGAAAAGTTACTTGCCCAACTGGAGCGATGAGCACTTCCTGATTAAACGGCGCCTACCCCGACAGCAGCGAGTCTATGAACTGGAAGATCTTCAAGGGGAACCGTTGCTAGGGACGTTTTACGAGACGGAATTACAGCCTGTCGTAAAAACACAGTAAGACTACTACACGGTGGAGCAGATTTTGAAAACGGAACGTCGACGTGGCAAACTGTTTCATTTCGTCAAATGGCAAGGCTGGCCCAGTTCTTTCAATTCCTGGGTCGCGGCCAACCAGGTGAAACGACTATAAAGCCAGACACCACTGCCGTCCTCCTTCATTCCACGTCCGACCACAGTGCTATGGACCAACAGCAGCTGCCTCTGAACACAGCGTCTCCCAAAACGCGCAAAGCGCAAGTGGGCTTTGTGGTGATGGTGCTAACCCTGCTGAGTGTGCTGTACGGAGGTGTGTTTTACGACGTAGCCTATGTCAGCACGTTACTTAACCAACTGAGAACACCAGCCACCAGCGAAACCGGTCTACAAAGAGCACCAGTCAACCCCGTATCGAGCCCAGTCACCACCACCACCACACCCCGTGTACAAGCCACGTCGAGCTCCACACCAAGCTCTACACCTACACCAAGAACACCCACTACGTCTCAAGACCCACCAGATTTCATCCCTCACAGTGAACAGACAACGACCACCGACGTTGTACCCACCGCCATCATCATCCCTGACAGTGTACAGACAACGACTACCGACGTTGTACCCACCACCACCATCATCATCCCTGACAGTGTACAGACAACGACGACCGACGTTGTACCCACCACCACTCCAGTTCACTCGTACCAAATTTACAAGAGCGGGTTACCACGACAACGGATACACGTCGAACCATGGACCCACGGTGGCAGCATCCCTTCACGTGTCTCATCGCAGGACCGACGGTCTCCGGCAAAACGCACTTCGTCCGGAAGCTCCTTCAACACGCCGACAGCATGATCACCCCACCTATTGCCCGAGTCGTGTGGTGTTACGGAGAATGGCAGGAAGCGTATGCAGCAATGCCCCACATCACGTTCGTGGAAGGCCTACCCAACCTGGCCGATTTGGAACCCGACACCTTGGTGGTTCTGGATGATCTCATGGCGGAGACGGATGCGCGGTCACCCAACTCTTTACCAAAGGCAGCCATCATCGACGGCTCAGCATCATCTACATTGTGCAGAATCTGTTCAGTAAAAACAAAGAACATCGGAACATCAGCTTAAATGCCCACTACCTGGTGGTCTTCAAAAACCCGAGAGATACCACTCAACTGCTGCACCTGGCGAGACAGATATATCCCGGCCGCACACCGTTTGCGATGGAAGCCTTTAAAGATGCCACAACCCCTCAGCACGGGTATATGCTCTTCGACCTCAAGCAAGCCACCCCCGACCACCTTCGACTACGGACCGGCATCTTTCCCGGAGACACCTACCACGTGTACTTGCAAAAACAATGTAAACACACCCACAGTGGCGCCCCCAGCTGGGATGTGTGTGTGTTTGATGATGGAATTTTTTTGGAGATAATAAAAAGAATGAATACCACAGCAGGGTTGACTTTGTCTCTGAGGTGGATAAAAAGAGCAGAGTTGTAGGTTCTGGCATTAGTGGTACATGATGTCTGCGCGAGTACGGAAGCACGCTCCCACGCTCCGTGTATTGAAGACGGCCCCACCCGAGTTGGTCCGAACCATTGTACGCGGTGCGGACCCTGACCTTGTACGCTGTCTGTGTGAGATCGGGTACAACCTGTTAAAAGGTAACGTACCACTGACTCCGGCTCAGAAGACCAAGTTGGCCAACAATAAGACAGGTCTCCGAACCCTAGTCCAGAAGCGGGTGCCACAAACACAAAAGAAAAAGGTGTTACAGAAAGGCGGCTTTCTCGGGGCCATCTTAGCACCGTTGGCCGCTTCCGTGTTGGGTCCAGTATTGGGTGGACTCTTCGGCCGACAATGAACCACACGAAAAAATGGTCCTCGTCGAACCACGGTTCCTTCAAAACCTTCAATCGCCCTACCCTGTCCCACCTACGGTGAAGACCATAAACACCCTCGATGGAGAGATGCAACAGATCTTACAGAGACCAGGGTTAAGCGACAGTGAGAAAGTACAACGGTACAATGAGACGCTTCAACGGTACATGACGTTCATGGACCAATACAAAACCCTCTCTACCCCACCACCACCACCACCACCACGTGACACACCGCCGACCTCAGCACCGCTCCAACAGCCGCCATTACCAGGGGTAGCACCCACAGCCCCACAGTGGGTGGAAGACGAAGTGCTGAAGAGTGTACCTGCCTCGTTCAAGAAACAAGCTGGCCTGGTATTACAACGGATGAAACAGAATCCTAACATGACTTGGAATGATAAGGCGAACTCCTTGTACAGAATCAGGTGGTCCCCGGGACCCACATGACGGATTTGGTGAATGACCTGATGCGTAAACGCAGATCGCACACGGATCCTCGAGGATGGGAGGTCTTTGCTCAAGGCTTGAAAGACATGCATGTACCACAGGAATTGGTGGGGAACCCCCACCGCTGGGCCTTTATGCAGCAAACCCAGCAATCGCCGAGTCGTGCACCACGACAGATTCCACAACCTTGGGAAGCCGACTGGGAACCGGAGTCACCCCCAAAACTCCACCACCACAACGGGCACCTTCTTTTCAGACCTTTAAAAAACCACCCTTGATCAGGACACCCCACATCTCCAGAGCCGTGACACGTAGCAAGTCAACGCGACGAACACGACGCCGGACACAACCACCCAAGGTCTGGAAGACCTATTAAAAGCCGGTGCAGAAGCAGGACAGCTCAGTCGCCATGTTTTACCTCACCCTACCCAGTAACAGTTCGCTGGATGTGTTTCCTGACAACACCGTGGCCAAGTATGTGACTCAATTACCACAACCGTTGCATTTACCTGGCCGGTGGGAATGTGGGCTGGTGGATATTCAGTACCCTTACTCGTGGTACAACGTGCGAGCCAATGAAGTGTGGTACGAGGTGACCTACGAAGGAAAAGACACCCGACTCACCCTCCCCGAAGGCCAATACGATACTCCCAAGGAGTTCATGGGTGGGCTGTCAAGACTGTTGCATTA
The DNA here is from genome assembly GCA_036873755.1 of Hanleya hanleyi. Taxonomy (NCBI): domain Eukaryota; kingdom Metazoa; phylum Mollusca; class Polyplacophora; order Lepidopleurida; family Hanleyidae; genus Hanleya; species Hanleya hanleyi. The sequence continues at coordinate 35,140 of JAVTVY010012134.1, read as the reverse complement.
TAAGGCTCTACGGGAGGTCACAAATACTTCAAAACCCATCAAAGCCTATCCCTTCAAGAATCACGTGAACTTCGATTACAACGCACACAACGACAAGGCAGAGCTTATCGTCACCGCCAACGCGAGTGTGGTACTGAGTCCTATCCTACAGCAAATGCTGGGTTTCGATCTACGGACGTTCGCTGGTCCCACCGCCCACCAAGGCGAGATCCCGATGGATATGAAGTCGGGTATGTACGGACTCTACGTCTACTCGGACGTGGTGGACAACCACATCGTGGGTGATATCAACACACCTCTGTTACGGGTGGTGCCCATTAAAAGTTGTATGGAGATCAAGTCACCCACAGTTTCACACACATGCTCTTCCTGCCTGTACGACAAACCCACATCAACACGATCACGGTGGATATAAGAGATGACACGGAACGACCGGTGGCATTCGAACGCGGGAAAGTGGTGGTGACACTTCTTTTTCGACAAGCACGTGCTCCCCACTTTGCATAATGAAGGTGCCTTACGAGTGCGATGCACGCAGCTATATGGACTATTATGCCCAACAGGCCGGGGGTGGCTTTCCGGTGTTTAGTGGTGCACGCATGCAACGTGGACATGGACTGGGGAACATACTCGGCAGCATCGTCAAAACGTTCCTGCCCTTGGTGACGCGTGGGGTGAAAGCAATCGGCAAACAAGCGGTACGCAGTGGACTGCAAGTGGCCGGTGATGTCTTGGGGGGTACGGCACCCAAAGAATCCTTGAAACGGCGGGCCAAAGAAGCGGGAGGCGTCTTGGTGGCCAAAGCACAACGCACCGTAGGGAATAAAAGAGCTGCCCCACCGAGACCACGCACCAGTCGACGACCGACCCAGCGACGACGCACATCGAAGAAGACCCGGGATATCTTTTCTTAAAACATGTCCTTGATCCACGCCGAGTCCTGCCCCTCCACCAACAGTGAATTTGATTTGTGGACCGTGCCGCCCACACAGACCAGTGCCGAACAAGGATTATGGGTGGAGCATCTCCCGCTGTCCAGCATCAACGCAACAGGGCCCATCGAGTTCACCATCAGTAATGCGGATACGACCTATGTGGATTTAGCCCATACCTACTTGTATGTGAAAGCCAAGATCGTCAGTGGAGATGGCACCAGAATCGTCGACCAAGCAACGGTGGGCCCGACGAATCTCTGGCTGCACTCGATGTTTCAACAGGTGGATATATTTCTCAGCGACAAACTCATCAGTGACTCGACCAACACGTACCCTATCGAGCCTACATCGAGACGCTGTTGTCGCATGGACGAGAGGCTAAAAAATCTCAACTGACAGCCGCTTTATTCTACCAGGACAAAGCCGAGCACATGGGCGCAGAGAACGACAATACGGGATATAGCAAACGGAAGGCTTTGACCGCGAACGGCGTCGCGGTGGATATGATGGGTCGACTGCACGCAGACATGTTCATGCAAGACCGATACCTCTTGAACAAGATCCCCATCAAAATCCGACTGATACGGGCGCCTCCGACCTTCGCCTTGATGGCCACTAACGTAGAGGCGCATGTAGCTGACTATAAGATTGTCATCGAAGACGCAGTCCTGTATGTCCGAAAAGTGAAACCGAATCCAGCCGTTCAATTGGGACACATGAAAGCCTTGGAAACAAAACCAGCCCAGTACCCTATCCGACGTGTACAAACCAAAGTGTTCTCTGTGTCTGCTGGAAATATGAGCGCCAACAAAGAAAACCTGTTCCTGGGGGAACTACCCAAGCGATTGATCCTGGCCTGTGTGGAAAATACCAGTTTCAGTGGAGCCTACCCAGAGAATCCGTTTGACTTTAAACATTTCGGCATCAATTTTGTGGCCCTGCATGTGGATGGACAACAGGTGCCAGCCCCGGCCTTAACCCCGAACTTTGGGCGCGCGAATTTCATTCGAGCCTATCAGAGCCTGTTTACAGCCACCGGTCAAATCAACCAGGACGAAGGGAATTTCATCAGTCGGGAGGACTACGGGAACGGATACACGTTGTTCTGTTCCGATTTGACCCCCACCTTAGAGAACGACCATCAGCTGGCCCTCGCCAAGCAAGGCAATTTACGGTTGGAAATCCACTTTCAACGAGCCCTCCGGAGCACCGTCAATGTGATCTGCTACGCCGAGTTTGACAACATCATTCAAGTGGACAAGGCGCGCAACGTGCTGTGTGACTTCTCCACCTAACATGGATACAGACCAGATAACCACCGTGGTGGAGAATGACCCAGAGACACGTATGATGTTTCAAGGGGTGTTCGCCCGAGATGTGTTCCCATTAGACCGTATGTATCCTGCTGCTTACGTTCTCAACACGGACCCGATGGATCGGCCCGGTGAACATTGGGTGGCCGTGTACTTGACAGAACAGCAGGGCGAATACTTTGACCCGTACGGCCTGCCACCCCTCCATCCCGATTTAACAGACTTCATGGATCAAGGCACAGAGACGTGGTGTTGGAACAGTCAAACGTTGCAAAGCCTGACCAGTGGCGTGTGCGGACAATATTGCTTGTTTTACCTGTACCATCGATGCCGGGGAAGACCCTTATCTACCATCGTACAGATGTTTGACGAGTACCCCCAGGCCGAGGACCGCGATGTACTCGTCTATGACTGGGCCGCCCATCATTTCAATGTACAAGTCCCGTTCTGGGCTTGAATTCTTTCAATGTACACACGCCCGCTGTTCTGGGCTTAAGTTTAAAAGCCCCCTGTTCTGGGCTTCAGTTTACAAGCCCCTGTTCTGGGCTTCAGTTCTTTCAATGTACAAGCCCCTTGTTCTGGGCTTCAGTTTTCACGTGGTTGTTCTCACGTTGTTGTTGTTCACTGAATAAAAAAAATGAGATCTCACCAAAAAACCCTGTCTTGTGTGTTTTATTCATAATGCATCAACGCCCAATGTGGAGATTCAGTCAAACTGAAATCAGTGGTGTAGGATGGGGCCAAAATGTAGCCGATCAAGGTTAGAATGCAAGCGCACTATAGTAAAAATAGAGAGCCAATGAAATCAGCCCACAGACCAAGTACGTGTTTTTGGTCTAGGTTTGGAGCGGGCATTTCATTGGGGTACGTGTATACGGTGAGTGAAGACTCGTCCAACACGTATAGATTAAGTTTATGACTATAAGTTCTATGTTGTCGATTTAACCTCTCCCTACATTGACGCGCGCGCGCGCTGCGGCCGGTGATGACGCGCACTTCCGGAGAACTCGCGCGCGCTGCGGCCGGAGAACCCGCGCGCGCGCGCGCCGCTCGCACTGGGGGGCCGGGGCGGGAAAAGGTCCCGGAGGTTGAACACACGGACGTCTAAGGGGAAAAATTGGAACTCTTCTATGTTTGGAGGTAGTTTTTTAGTGAAAACCCGGAAGTGACGTCACAACCCCCACGTGACCTGCGCAGCAGAATGGAAACGACACCCTAGTGTAACTCCCTCACCTAGGCTTCACATGGATACCTCACTCGATCCCATCGACCCACTAGGGGCCCACCTACACCCCAACACGTCTATTTCTATACTACGGCCAGACTGCGTATGCGCAGAATGCCGATAGTTCAACCCCACACCCAGCCCATCAGATGCCCCTTCACGAATGTTTCACTTTGATACCTCACTCGACCCCATTGGACCATTCGTGGCTCCCCTAGCTCCAACACGTCTAGCGGGACCCATACAGGGTCCAGTTTTCGACACTAGGTGACCACATCCCGACAAAATGGCCAGTTTTCGACACCGGATGTGCCGCCATCTTGAACATACGTGCCGCCATCTTGGATATGTCCCATAATGCACCGGGTCAAAATACTCGCTTCTGATTGGACGAGAGCTCCGTGGCGGATTTGAAATACTCGCTTCTGATTGGACGAGAGCTCCGCATTGCATCTGCGCATGCGCAGAATGATATTCCTACCGCACACCCAACCCATCAGATGCCCCTTCACCTAGGCTTCACTTTGATACCTCACTCGACCCCATTGCACCATGAGGGGCCCCCTACATCCCAAAACGTCTATGCGCATGCGCAGAATGGTGACAACGCCCGAGCCCCTAGTCCAGTCAGATGCCCCTTCACATAAGCTTCACTTTGATACCTCACTCGACCCCATCGGACCATGAGGGGCTCCCCTACATCCCAACACGGCTATTTCCATACCCTTGGGCCACCGCGCATGCGCAGAAGGCCGATAGTTCAACCCCACACCCAGCCCATTAGATGCCCCTTCACCTAGGCTTCACTTTGGTACCTCACTCGACCCCATCGGACCATGAGTAACTCCCCTAGCTCCAAAACGGCTATTTCCATACCCTTGGGCCACCGCGCATGCGCAGAATGACGCTAGTTCAACCCCACACCCAGCCCATCAGATGCCCCCTCACATAGGCTTCACATTGATACCTCACTCGACCCCATTGGACCAGTAGTAACTCCCCTAGCTCCAAAACGGCTATTTCCATACCCTTGGGCCACACGAGTTGTCTCCCTTGCGTCAGTGTGTGCAGATGGCGCTATGGTTAGGATCGACGCCGTGATGTGGAAAGGGCGTCCCCACACCATCCTGGAGCCGCCATTTTGTTTGTTGATTTTCTGCGGAGATACACGGGACAATAAACGCTCGACCCTAGGGTGGTACAGATGCTAGACTGATCCTATTAACATGGTACAACACCTATAGATTATGTTTATTATTATTATATGGCTTAGAGGTTTTTTTGAGGGTAATGTGAGGGGTTTTTCTCCCCGTGACCTCCCCACCGCCTCGTTTGCTCCCTTGCGCCGCCATCTTGACCACCACATGCCGCCATTTTGACCACCACATGCCGCCATTTTGACCACCACATGCCGCCATTTTGACCACCACATGCCGCCATTTTGACCACCACATGCCGCCATTTTGACCACCACATTTCGCCATTTTGACCACCACATGCCGCCATTTTGACCACCACATGCCGCCATTTTGACCACACACGCCGCCATTTTGTACACACACATCCACAGAACGCCGAGCCAGTGACGTCATATGCAAATTTCTGAGGTCAAATTTTACTCGCTTCTGATTGGCTGTCACCTTCTCGTTTCCTCAAATTATGCAAATTTTTCAGGTCAATACGACTTTAAATCACCTTTACCTACTACTGAGGCGTTTACTTTATCAGACGTCTCCGATGCTCACCCATTAACATCGGGTAAGTTTGTTTGTTGGAACTGATCTGTCGTCACAGCTCCCGAGCTAGCGTATCTAATTCCGCTTGAGCAGATGCTAGGTGCCGAGTGGATACATCATAATCTCCACATGAACATCTGCAATAAAAGCGCGACTGAGATACTGAGGCTAAGAATCCACCGTATTCTCGGGTCTGAACGTGAGTTGCCGATGGAAGCCTTCCTGTGAAGTCATATGGTTGCTTTTTAGCCGCCAGACGTCAAGTTTTCCCACCTCTAGCGTATCGCTCCAACACTTTATCTTCTATTATTTGCCCTAATGGCCTTATCAAATACTGTGAGGAGTTTCTCTCAAGTTTCATACAGTAATTCTTCTCAGTTTAGCTGTTTATATGTAATAAAGTTGCTGGTTAACAGTGATGAGTTATATTGACAACCTCTACTGGTCATCCAAGGTGTAATTTTAACCAATATTCTTGAAAGAGTATTGAATTTGACATATCTAATAAAAGTGTTGAAAAAAAGTATAATTAGGAGTATTGTCAATTATATACATGCCATTGATTTGTTGAAGAATATTTCTATTCTATTTTGTCACCAAATTATGTTTATTCTTTGAGACATTTTTAATCTGAATCGAATCATGAGAATTCATATGATTGCCTGAAGATTCTGTTCCACATGGTGTTCAAACGACCCATAGCCCACAGGTAATCGGAATCAGTCACAAGCTAGGAAATACAAGCGTCTAGTCCGTCATCCAATATTCAGCCGTCGTCCATTAAAGGATTTCCGTGTACATAATCCAAAGAGCTAATTCGTATAAGAACATTAACACCAAATTAAAAAGATAAATCATATTATACCTTAAACTAGGCTAATTTCATGCGAGACAGAAGCGGTCAACAGTTTTCAATGATGCCAGCAAGACATCATGATGTTTTAAAAATATCAAATCCGTATAGCTGATCAGTATTCTTAATCCAATTGATAATCTTAATCAAAAGTCGTTATCTAGAGTATGATGTATCTCAGTGAGTCACGCTATGATTAGGACTGTTCATATGAACACTATGATGATCTTGAAATACATAGGTTCATACGGCCCCTTGCCCGCGTTAAACGGAATTAGACACTCGTTATGAAACGTACCGCCATAGAGCTTGCACGCTACGCTCGTATTTTCCTATCAACATGTGAAATGTTTCATCAAATTAGAGAAACTTCGAGTGGAGGCGCTTGATGACATAACCCTGTTTTACAAGTTTCTGCAATAATGTTTTGTGACGTTGATTAAAATCGTCACATTTTACACAGGATCTAGCAAATACTACTAGGCGAGATATGTATACGCCATATGCAGGTAGCAACAGCGCAGCAACATCCTGCACGCAAGGGTCGAATTTCCATGTGTGACCCATGTATATACCGGTATCGTCAAACTTGAGAATATTGTAGTGAATGTGCTAATACATGTAAAACAACCTCATCGAGCCAGTTTCTGCAATAATGCTTTGTAACTCTGATTAAAATCCTCACATTTTCAAAGGATGTTGGCGCAACATATTTTTCACGCGCAAAACCTTGTCATGATGACTAGAAGAGCAGAGGAAGAGGAGAAGTAGTGAGGCGTAGCCTAAGTGAGTGAGTGAGTGAGGCGGTGGGTCAATGATTGAGTGAGAGAGGTGAGTGTCACTGTGTGAGCGAATGAGTGAACGAGTGATCGAGTAGTAGAGTGAGTGAGTGAGCGAATGAGGCGTGAGTGAATGGGGCGTCAGTGTATGAGTGAGAAATCGCCGACATCAATGGTCACCTAGTTTTTATCCGCTCCATCGTATCATACCCATGCTGGGAGAGTTGCTTTAGGTGGGGTTACAATTAATAAGATTCAGCCACGCTCTCGTCAGTGTCCAATGAGAACCCACCCTTGTTATGCACCAGAAGATACTTTTGGGATAAGATTTCAGCAATAAGTCCTCGAACAGATTCCGCGTTTTGTGCACTTTGTAAGTGGGTGGTGACCCCATATCGTCCTTCAAGCGACCTGTGGTCTTTATGATATATCTAGGCGTGGGATCTCTCTTTATTTCAAGCGCAAGCAGACTATACTGTTTAGAACGCCATGGTTGTTTTCTTATTTGAGAGCGCATGTTGATGTACGACTGCTGTGCTGTATACGCATCCTGTCAATTGTATAGCGTATCAGTAGCTTCATCAAAATGATTGTTCCTTTTCTTCCACATTTTCCTGCTCAAGGATGCTTTCGCTTTCTTTAGGACGAGCTAACACAATCCACATTAGGGAATGAGCTCAGAGTAACTGTTAGTGGGTAGGTTCTCCATGTTGACGAGGCCCTTCAGGAGGTAAAGCATTTTGGGAAAGGTATTGCGCCACTATTTCTAAAAACTCTGGCGTTGAATGCATGTGGATATTGAAAAACTCAAAATGTCTTACGGACGAACTTGATACTAAAGGTCACATATCGTACAGACATGTATCCATATGGGATTTCTCGACTCTCTATGTTACAATCCCTCATCAGGACCTTATTGACCGTCTAAGTTCATTAATAGTATCTGTGTTCAAGAAAACTGATCGTAGATATATTAATGTCGGAAGCCATAAAGCATTCTTTAACTCTACATACAAGAGATATCATTCATGGGATGTTTCTTTGTTTATAGAGTTGCTTGAATTTCTCATTAAAAATATCTATGTGAAATTTGGCAACACAATATATCAACAGCATATTCCAATATAGATATTCCAATGTGTACTAATTGTGCACCCCTGTTGGCTGATCTAAATCTGTTCTCTTATGAATATGACTATATACAGGCGCTTTCAAAAACCGATCCATTCAAATTACAACACATATAAGGGAAGTGGGAAGAGGTGCCGACATACTGACTGCGTCACATGACTTCACAGAATAGTCTTCCGATTAACCTATTCTAAAGCACATACCAAGAATCTATGGCCTATGTTTATGTATGCTATGATTGTCTTTTTGAATTTGGTGCTAATACTGTTATATGGAATAGGTCTTTGGATTATGGACGCGGATATTCTTTAATGGACGACGGCTGAATTATGAATGACGGACCAGACGCTTGTAACTCAACCTGACTGTCCGCATCTTCGTACCAGTGCCTATTCTTCCGATGCCTCAACATATCGTAGTGTCTAGTGAAAATGTTTGCCCGGACTCCGATCAAGCATAATCCAAGTTGATGGATTGAACTTCGATGCTGAACTCATTCCAGGTAAACAAAGATTCTATATAAGGAAAGTACCATCTTGTAGTAAAGCAGGCTTTAAGAGATCTTAAGGCAGACGTACAGACATGCATTAACTAGCGTTATGACTGACGTTGACGGGCGTTGATATATTAAAACGGGCGTTGATGGGCGTAAAAGTGAGACACTAAGGTTTAATTTTCTCTTCAACAATGTTTGCACGATGGTGTGAAGTACCTGAAGCAGGGTCAACAGATTTTGGGCACAGCCAGTTTTTGTTTTCTCTAGCGTAATATAATAATTCAGTGTTTTGCGTTTCTTTTTATGAAGATTCATTGACCGTTACGAGATGACAATGAATGTGTTCGTGTTCCGTAGACAACGCCGGTTCCGCTTAAGCCGTTGCGAGGGCCCGAGTGGTTACTTCTCGGCTGAGATACCAACAATCCTCCGTATTCTAGTCTGAATGTGAGGTACCACTGGATTGGAGCAACATGCAACAGGTGGGAAAATTTGACGACGTACAGCGACAAAAAACAACCATATGACTTCACAGGTAAGCTTTCTTCGGCACCTCAAATTCAGACCCGAGAATACGGTGGGGTCTCGGACGTAGCCTTAGTATCTCAGCCGCGCTTATCTTATTGCAGATATTCATGTGGGGACTATGAAGTATCCACACGGCCCCTAGTACCGGATTAAGCGAAATTAGATACGCTAGCTCGGGAGCTGTGATGACAAATCAGCTGAAAAAATAACTCATCTGATCTTATTGGATGACCATCGAGGACGTCTGATGGAGTAAAGGTCTCAACATGGGGTAAATCTGGTAAATGTAAGAATATCCGTAATAAAATGTACCTGTAATGCCCGACGTCGTACGGCTTAAATTTCCCAACAAAACAATAAACCTATATTATTTGTCGAATGACATGTACACGGGGCGGGCCTTGGGGAATAACAGTCCACCAGCAGAATCCTACCATATACAAGAAAAAATTGGAGCAATATGCAAGAGGTGGGAAAATTGACGACGTCTGGCGACTAAAAAGCAATCATGTGACTACAAAGACAAACTTTCTTCATCACCTCACATTCAGACCCGCGAATACGGTGGATTCTTGGACGAAGCCTTAGTATCTCAACCGACGATTTTCTGTAGAAACTATGGTCGCTTTTTAGTCGCCAGACGTCAATTTTTCCCACCTCTTATATATCTCAGCAATTCAGACATTAATAGACCGACGATCAGAAACCCTCACCTGGAGATCAAAGACATTACTGTCGATCGCGGGGTTAATGGTGTTCGTGGATCAGACGGGCTATACTGGAAGGTAAACCAGGACGTGTCTATCATGATTTTTCCTTGTGATTGGAAGATATAGATTTCGCTGACAACCGTGTTATATAGAAGTAGATGGAGTTAAACAAATTCAAGTTACTGGTTGGCTTAAAAAGAAAATCTCCACGGGTAAATTGAGAAATAGCCTGTTTGCTATGCGGTGAGGTTCAAGGTGCATGGAAGGTGTTCAGATTCGACCCCTATGACAACATGCTTGTTTAGAAGTTATAATCGGTTATCGAATTTAAATAAAGATTATTGTTAATATTATCAAAGATAAAACACAATCCTGGTCGCAATAAGCATGTAAGAGGAACTTCAGAAACGATAACTCAGAATGAGGGTTTCAATAATATCACGTTAAGCCAAGAGCATGCCTGGTTATATATATATATACATGGACGCTACGAGACTCTTCCCCGACCATTTGTATCCAGTAACTCCGAAACGAAATAAAGTCACTTCCTAACTTCCTAGCCTTGAGCACATTTGTCTAATTGTATAAAAGAAGAATATTAGTGTCATCACCGAATTCGAGATGGTGACCATATGGGGTCCTCAGAAAGTCGGGGTTAAAACGAGTTTTCATTTTTTTCTTGACTAAAAGTGCATTGTTAGTAGATTATTTAGACTGAGATAAGGATTCTTCATCTATTTTTAATAGTTTCCAACAAGACAAAGACATCGAGAAAATATTGGTCAACATATAGACCGATAATAATACAATCATATCAGGAAAGATAGCCCTGTAGCTGTACATCTGCCCGAACCTAGAGCAAATCTCTCTTTATTTAAACTACCAATACCGAAAATATGCCAGACGCGTGGGTAAACCAAGGACCTAAAGAATTGAACTGTTAAATTCATATGAGTCAATGTGTGAGTGAGTGGGTGAGTGGGTGAGTGAGTGAGTAAATGAGTGAGCTAGTTATTGTAGTGAGTTGTGATTAAGAGAGTGGAATGAATGAGTGAATGGGAAGAGTGAGTGATTGGATAACGTCGCATATGATACATTGGCGTTGGTCTGAACCCAATCTCTTATCGTGCGTCCAGCGTGCACTAGTTATGGGCCAAGCACGGGTATTAGAACATCCGTATACGATGAAGGTTAACAGTCCATCAGCAAGTGGGAAAAAACGTCCTGGGTGCGTAAATTCTTATCGGATGTACCCAACAGTTACACCCAAAATCCTTCAGAAACTTTGAATGATGTGGCTCGTTATCTATTACCAGATAACAAAACTCGAATTCCTCAAGGTATCGATCAGTCGTATTACTTCGATTATAACCAGACCAATATTAGCGTCTTGGACGAGCGTATGACCGTTACCACAAAAGTAAAAAAAAATGCAAACTAAAGATTAAAAGTACTAAAATGGTTCATTATCTGGATTTTGTCCATGTTTTTGACTCAGAATCGTTGACAACCGTGATATATAGAAGTAGATGGAGTTAAGCAAATTCAAGTGACTGGTTGGCTTAAATTAAAATCTCCACGGGTAAACTGAGAAATAGCCTGTTTGCTATGCGGTGAGGTACAAGGTGCATGGAAGGTGTTCAGAATCGGCCTCCATGACAATGGGCTTGTTTAGAAGTTATGATCGGTTATCGAATTTAAGTAAAGATTATTGTTAATGTTATCAAAGATAAAACACAATCCTGATTGCAATAAGCATGTAAGAGGCACTTCAGAAACGATACCTCAAGGTGAGGGTTTCACTAAGTCTGTTCCAGTTCAAGTTAAGCCAAGAGCATGCCTGGTTATATACATACATGGACGCTGCGAGACTCTTCCCCGACTATTTGTATCCAGTAACTCCGAAACGAAATAAAGTCACTTCCTGACTTCCTAGCCTTGAGCACATTTGTCTAATTGTATAAATGTAGAACATTAGTATTATCACCGAATTCGAGATGGTGGCCATATGGGGTTCTCAGAAAGTCGTTTTTAAAAACGAGTTTTAATTTTTGTTTTGACTAAAAGTGCATTGTTAGTAGAATATCTAGACTGAGATAAGGATTCTTCATCTATTTCAGTAGTTTCCAATAAGACAAAGACATCGAGAAAATATTGGTCAACATATAGACCAATAATAATACAATCAGGAAAGATAGCCCTGTAGCTCTACATCTGCCCGAACCTAGAGCAAATCTCTCTTTACTTAAACCACCAATACCGAAAATATGCAAGACGCGTGGTTAAACCAAGGACCTAAAGTATTGAACTGTTGAATTCATATGAGTCAATGTGTGAGTGGGTGGGTGGGTGGGTGAGTGAGTAACTGAGTGAGCTAGTGAGTTGTGATTGAGAGAGTGGAATGAATGAGTGAATGGGAAGAGTGAGTGATTGGTTAACGCCGCCTGTGATACATTGGCGTTGGTCTGAACCCAATCTCTTATCGTGCGTCCAGCGTGAACTAGTTCTGGGCCAAGCACGGGTATTAGAACATCCGTATACGATGAAGGTTAACAGTCCATCAGCAAGTGGGAAAAAACGTCCTGGGTGCGTAAATTCTTATCGGATGTACCCAACACCCAAAATCCTTCAGAAACTTTGGATGATGAGGCTCGTTATCTATTACCAGATAACAAAACTCGGAATTCCTCAAGGTATCGATCAATCGTATTACTTCGATTATAACCAGACCAATATTATCGTCTTGAACGAGCGTATGGCCGTTACAACAAAAGTTTAAAAAATTGAAAACTATGGATTAACCCTACCATTATGGCCCCCCTACCAAACTTTCTGCACCATCTCCGGAACGGCAAAAAATGGAGAGCTGAAACTCAGTGACTTTATAGTTTATCCTATTGGGGTCATTTTGAGCCTATTTGCATAATCCCGCGAGCAGAGGATCATGGGTAAATTCAAGATGGCGGCCACGTGGTGTACCAGAAAAGTGATGTTTTTGTCATATTTCTTCATAATTTCTGCTTTTCCGTGATGAAAAGTGGTCAAAACTATTTTATTTCATATCACATTAATATTTGCAAATTTTTCATGCAGTTTTTGTGGAAAAAGTGCAAAAATAAAAAATTCGGAAAATCTGACCGAAAAATCGACCAAAAAATGCTGTTTTTGAAAATGACGTCACTGTGACGTCATCAAAGCGGCCATCTTGGATTTTTTTACATTTTCTGGTAGAGCTAGACTCAAGGGTATAGTGTAATAAGTTTCAGCTCCCTAGCTCAAGGGGTAAGAAAAATAATTAGGGGGGGGCCATTTCGGCCCCCCCCCCCCAGGCCTGGACAGGTCCCAAAAAGCCCAGGCCAGATAGGGTTAAAGATACTAAAATGTTTCATTATCTGAATTTTGTTCATCTTTTTGACTCAGAATCTCTTCCCCCACAGTCCACTTGAACTGTCAATACTTCGCGTTGTTAACCAATCCACACGACAGGTCGCACAACCAACAACTACCTATAGTCTCGAGTGAGACGTCATATTTAGACCTACCTGTCATGTCGACTCAAGAGGGATGATATCAGTTTCGAAGCTGTTCTCTTCTTGGAAATTACTATCTCAATATAGGGCCTGCATAGAACTAAGTAGATTTGTTTGATCCTGTGTAAAATGTGACGATTTCACTCAATGACATAAAACAGTTTTCATAAACTGATTCGACAAGGCTATGCCATCTAATGCCATTAGCCAATACAAGCATCTAATACGTCATTCAATATTCAATTTCCGCGTCCATAATCCAAAGACCTATTTCATATTCCATATAACAGCATTAGCACTAAACCAAAAATAATCATAGTATATATAATCAGAGGCCAGTTTCCTGCAAGAAAGAAGCGATCAACAGTTTTCAATGATGCCAACAAGACATTATGCTCGTGCGGGTCCATCATAGCTACGTCGTGAATGTCGATTTCGTCTATTGGGAACAGAGACATAATTGAAGTGAGCCTGTGAAACGGAGCATGCGCTTTGGGGAGGTTGCGTTGACTAGACATGTGCAATCGAAAGTGGCACATCCTACCAAGAACGACAGAGACAGAGTCAACTGTGCAATAGTGCACTGTGTGTTAACGGTGCATGCGTGACCGGAAGTGGAACTCTCTACAGACTACAACATGGGTTAGGGACATGAGGGTTTCACCAGTGGAGGCCACTGGACACAGTCATGTGCAAGGGGTCATTGTGGGTCGGTGCAGTGTTTTGCTATTCATTTCGCACGGATTCAGTCGTTTTCTATGGTGGCTGATAGCTGCCATCGCATTCGCGCCCTCGCGACCTGTAAATTTGCAAAAATTGTAGGGGCGCGAGTGGCAATCTTCGCGCAGCGCGATTGCGAGAATGCGCGAACACGCGAACGAGCACCGGTCGCGCGCGAACGGTGCTCGTTCGCGTGTTCGCGCATTCTCGCAATCGCGACCCCGCGAATGCGCGAACATGGCAGTATTGAGCCACTCGCGCCCCTACAATTTTTGCAAATTTACAGGTCGCGAGGGCGCGAATGCGATGGCAGCTATCAGCCACCATAGCTATCAGCCACCATAGTTTTCTCTTTAGGAATATATGCTTTTCTCTTGAACAAAAGCACATACACAGGTTTTGTGTCCTGGACTAGGACTCGTTAAATATTTAATATAAATATGCGTGCGTGCGTGTGTGTGTGTGTGTGTGTGTTGGTATGCAAGGATGCTTGTGTGCGTGTGCGAATGAGTATGATTATGTTGCCATGTCAATACTGGTTACTGTATCTGTCAGTGTTGCTAGATGCATGAATAATTTTTATCCATCCATCCATTGCAAGAAAGAATATATGTATCTGTTGATCATCCCTTTCACCGCGATTAGACGTACACAGAAAAAGAAAAAAAATACGAAGGTTGTGAAAAAAAATACCGGCGTACTGAAAACCTCACAAGAACCAAATATGATCCCTGTGATGATTTGTATCTTACCCAATTAATTCTTTTGTGCAATACAGAGAGTGCGAGACGAATGTTCATTCATGCCACCAGAAATTATAGGTAGTACTATATAGATTTTGCTTGTGTCTATCTATCACTGTATCAATACAAAGAAATATATATAACATTGGCCTTGGGAATGGTTTGCTGTCGCTGGCGCTGCAAGCGTGGATACAACCGGGATGTCCTATAAGGCTCATCCAAAGATGTACAATAATCTTACTGGTTCAGTTGGCTGGGTCACGTGGAACTTTTGTGGCGCCTATTAGTGGAATAATTAAATACAATTTTCCGTGTACATGTTTTGCAGAAGAGACCGGCAAGTAGATTAGAGGACATTTGATTTGTCCATCTCAGTTACGAATTTTATCTATGTTGCCCTTCTACAGATTGTATTCAACTTGGTAGAATAATTCTTGTAGCTGAAGTTGCTGTTCGATGATCACTGAATCCAGAAGCACTGGTACAGGTATGTACATTGTCTTTTACTATTTATTATCTTTACCTCCACATTTAAATTCAAGCTCATTTTATCTAATGGGCGTGTGACCCACTTGAGTCGATTTCCATACGCCCACCGGCAATTGTCGTATTATTGTGAGAACTATGAACGTTACCATCAGACATAGCCTACACATATATTATTGTAAAGCCTGTTTCTCTGGATCTTCAAATATACGAATATATTGGTTGTAATATTGATAGGTCTGGTGTTATTCCAATTTAAATGCTTGCCTTTTCATAAAATGAGCCTTGAATTTGAAACGTTTATTTTTCGAGAAGTTGCAAATGATCGATTGAATTGTTAACTTTGCCGAGTAGAACAACCCTTCAACAAAATATCAGTGCCCCAGTTTTTTTCAAAATTTGGTCCAGATCTTTTCTGTGTCATTTTATGTCTTAAATCGAGCAAAGTTAGATGAAATGCGATGGACACACTTTGAACAACGTTATTGTCTCAGCAACCAGAAAAACATTTAGAAAACGGAGACCTAGTTCAAAATAAGGGACGGTTCATTTGTTTACGGGGGGGGGGGATTAATGGGGGGACTCGAATTTTTTCCAATGAGCTGAAGGGGTCCAAAAGTTTCGAATTTGGTTTGGGGGGGGGGAGACCAAAATATCTACATTCATTATTTTCCAAAGCAAACATTTTCTGTAATATGTATAAATAATCACAATGTACAATTAAAACCCTGATTCAGGGGACCCAAATTTTCCTCGTCTGCTCATAATATTCACACATTCAGTGGGGGGGCGGGGGGCAAAACATTTTTTTTTGCCTACTGACCGGAATCCCCCCGGCACCTCCCCCCACCCCCGCCCCCGCCCCCTAGTAAAATATGAACCGTCCCTAATCATGCCAAAATTCGAACCTCCATGATGGATAGTTTTCCAGAAATAAACGCTTTTACTTATAAAACTGGAGAAATCAAGTAATGGAATTAAAGTGATGAACAGATCAAGGACTGATAGTGGTGACCCGTTCAGTGTTTGTATGAGACAAGTGTGAATTGGCAGCTTTGATGACTCTCCACTCGGGCGACAATTTTGCCACTCATAATAAGATTTTGCAGACGAAAGTTGCATCTAAGCAAATCAGTATTCCCCAAAATAATATTACCTGGACGAAGAACCGATATAGTACTAAACAAACGTGCACGGCCTATTGACTCCACATCCAATAAAATGCCGGTTCAACATTTTTTTTGGGGGGGAGGGGTGTTGTCAAATGTCCGATGATAGGCAGCCAATGCTGTTCCCTACCATACCACCTTTGTTTTATTTTATTTTATTTCATTTTTTTTTTTGCTTCTCTTTCTGTTGAAGTATTTTATTATGCTGTTAAATTTCGGAACCTATAGTTTTGAAAACGTATACGCTAACGGTATCGTACAAGTTTCGTAGCTTGCTGCCACCTTACCCCACTGTCATTATTTTAATTCCTGTGAATTTATCAAGTGAATAATGGGTGACTTAAAGATTGTATCTGCGAATGTCCGAAGACTGCACTCTAACTATTTAAAAAGAGCAGACATATTTAAGGTTAAAACGAAAACGAAATTCCAGTGTATGACTCCAGAAGACGCACACCACACCGCAATAGAACCAGAATGTGAAGATGAATTGAGATACAGAGGGTTTTTTTTAACTCTGGAAAATCTAACATCACCGGGGTTGCAATTTTATTCAGAAATAAGTGTGAATACACTTTACATGGCTGCAAGTAGGATACGGAAGAGCGGTACATTATTCTTGACTTAACAATTCAAGATACAAGACTGATAATTTATATGCTCCAAACAGTGATGAGTGGATATTTTTCAAAACTTTATTCAACAAAATAACTCCGTCATAGTTTGTGGTGACTGGAACTTAGTTTGGGACTGTATCCTGGACACTCACAATTATCGTGGAGGAAATAACCACAGAGCTAGAATCGCATTTTTTTAAATTAAGGACAAATTAATCCTCAATGAGGTATAGCGTCTGCATAATCCTTCGATTAAGTGAGACAAAGGACTAGCGCATGTATTAAACAAAGCAGACTGGATTATTTCTTAGTTTCGGACGATATCTTTCTTTCTCGCCGTACATCACTCATTGACATATCATATGGGGGAGATCACCCTCTAATTTCCTTAACTTGTTCGTTCAAAAACGTAGAAAGACCCCGGTTACTGGAAACTGGATATTGATCTGATACAGAGTATATCAATCTGCTGGAGGTTGCCAAAAAAGTCACTGAACGTTACTAAGTAGAGATATTAATGAACCATATTCTTAGTGTAAACGGCGATATTTGTTTCGAGTTACTTAAAACTAGAATTAGGATTGCTTATATCCCTTTTTCGATAGAAAAACAATCGAACGCGAAATTGAAACTGAGATAGTAAATCTCGAAAAACAGCAGCAGAAAAGACGCAATTAAAACAGGCCAACAAACCTTAGTATCAAAAACGCAGAACTGGACGCAATGCGCATGTACCAACGGAAGGGTCAATTATGCGGTCAAAAGTTCAATGGTACATATGGAAATTCTGATTATTTCTACAAATTTGGAAGCGTAATTTTATTACTAAAAACGTGTCAAAGATTATCAAGAATGAGGGAACGCTAGAAACCAGGTCAAGGAAAATACTGAATGAAATGTCTCGTTTTGTACTCAAAATTATACTGCAAACCGGAGTTTATGGAAGACAAAAATGGTATGTTTCTCGATCATAACGTCGTTCTTACTTTTGAGGATAACATATTATGCAAAGGCCCCGTTACAGAAGCAAAATGCCACATTGTGCTGAAAAAGGTGAAAACGGAAAATGTCCCGACCCCGACGGTTTTCCGGCGGAATTTTATGTTTCGATTACGCCAGACTAAACTGAGTGATATTAGGGGATTAATCGGGGTGCTGGTTAAAACGTAATTTAATCCCTATAAAAAGAATAATTGTTGTCAAAACATTCTCTCTTCCACTTCTAATGCATCTTTTCTCTGTCTTACCAAAACCACCACAAGATTTCAAGGCATTTTGCAAAACATATTTCATGAATTCATATGTGGAGGGGAGCCGGACAAAGTGAAGCGTAAAACTTATTGGCAAATACGACGAAGGTGGCTTGAATGTGATACACATACCCTCTTTCATTGATTCCTTGAAGGTTCAGTGATTCAAACGATCTGTCTTTTACAGAATTTCAGTCGAAGCTTGTGTTTGAAAAATTTCCTCCACTTGGAACAGTCATCTGGGATTTAAACAGCCAAGGTGTCACAGACATTTTGAAACAGTGCTGGTGCCAAATCATTGAAAGACCTGGTTGGTGAAACGCAGCTGTTCTTAAGTTTCAGCGATTTCCGCGAAAAGTTTTAAATCGAACAAACTAATTTATTAGACTACTACGTAGTTATTCACAATATTCCCAAGGAAATCAAAGAAAAGATCCGCATTGGTCTTACAAATTCAAGTGGTAAAGAACAAACACTAAGTCGCTTCAAAATTCATTCACCGATTACTAGAAAAATCATCTCAGGAGGTTCCTATAAAAGTCAAATAAAGTCGATACAGATACACGCAAACAATGTTACAGTATTTCCAATATAAAATTATTCTGCACGCCCTTGAAACAAACGTTCTTGTATATTAGACCTAGTAGTTCTCACCACACTGAAGGAGAGACCTAGCCCTATATCATTTAGTAGGACGCGTTCAACCAGAAAATGTAGCGCACATTCGGCTGACGAATCGGTCAACCAAATGTCAACTCACATACCTTAAATACTTGGGGAAGAGTACGTTATGCTCACAACCACGATCATCTGAAAAGGTGCTCTTTTCTGTCGCACCCGTTCTAACCCCCCCCCTCGATTCCTTTTTGTCCCCCGACGCCCGAAGGGCTAGAGGGAGACTATAGAATTTGGCTCCGTCCGTGCGTCCGTCTGTGCGTCCGTCCGTGTGTCCGTCCGTGCGTCAGTCCGTCCGTGCGTCCGTCCGACTTAGTTTCCGGACAATAACTTCTGGAAAACTGAACGGATCCTTTTCAAATTTAGTATATGGGTACCTCATCTGAACATCTTGCTTGGGATTGGTTTTCACGCCGATCTGCATACTGGTGGCGCCACCTGGAGGCCAAGTTAAAATTTTGTTTCCGGACAATAACTTTTGAAAAACTGAACAGATTATTTTCAAATTTGGTATGTGGATACCTCGTCCCAACATCTCGCTTGGAATTGTTTTTCATGCCGATTCGCCTTTAAGTGGCGCCACCTGGGGGCCAAGTTAAAATTTTGTTTCCGAACAATAACTTTTGAAAAACTGAACAGATTTTCAAATTTGGTATGTGGGTACCTCTCCTCAAGATCTCACTTGGGATTGTTTTTCGCACCGATCCGCCTATAGGTGGCGCCACCTGGGGGCCAAGTTAAAATTTCGTTTCCGGACAATAACTCCTGAAAAAATGAACGGATTCTTCTCAAATTTTGTATGTGGGTACTTCGCCGCAAGATCTCGCTTGTGATTGTTTTTCACGCTGACCCGCCTATAGGTAGCGCCACCTGCATGCCAAGTTAAAATTTGGTTTTCATACAATATCTTCTGAAATCCTGACCAGATTAGGACAAATTCGGTAATTGTGGGTACCTTGTCACTGAATCTCACATGGGATAGCTCCGCATGCTGGGTACTGAAAGTTACGGTTCCAAATCAATTGTTTCAACGTCGAGGGACTTGAACCCCTCGGGTTTTCATCGACTTTCGAATGTTGTGGCGCGCAGCAAACGTGATTAACATTGACGTTATATGGATATAATGCAAGGAAGACTACTAGTCTTTTCTGGAGTCGTTCTGTCGCACCTGTTCTTTTCCTCTCGATTCCTTTTCCAAGTTGAGTGGACGTCAGCCGAGGAAGATGGTGCGCTATATTTTCTGGTCGAACGCGTCCTCCTAAATGATATAGAGCTAGGTCTCTCCTCCTTTAGTGGAAAAGAACTACTAGTGGGTGAAACATCTCCCTCTATCTAGCAGCAATGACGCAGGCCAACTCGAGTTCACCATCAGCAATACGGATGCGACCCACCCGGTTGTAGCCCATACGTACTCGAAAGCTAAGATCTTCATGGGAACGGCTCCAGACTCACCGAAGTTGCTACGGTGGGTCAGACGAATCTCTGGATGCATTCTGTGTTCCAGTAGGCGGATATTTCACTCAGTGACAAACTCACCTATGACTCGACCAACCCATCCATTTGTCGTGCCTACATCGATACGCTGTTCTCATACAGCCGAGAAGCGGAAAATCTTCAGATGGCAGAGCATTTGTCATTCCGAGGCACACCCGAACACATGTGGATGGGGAATGACAATGCCTGATGGGTGAAAAGGAGCTTTACGGCGACTAGTATCTCGGTCGATCTCATGAGCCCTCTGACGTCGATTGTTCGTGCAAGACCGTTACGGGCGCCAGCGATCTTTGACTTGATGGTCATCGACGTAGAGGGACGCGCGGCGGACTATATCATCTTCATTCAAGATGCAGTGAAACCTCATTCAACCGTAGAGTTGGATCACCCCAAAGCCCGGGAGAAGAAAACAACTCTGTATGCCATCAGTCGTGTGCAAATCACAGCTGTATCTGTAACCCCAGAGAATATGAGCGTCAAAACTGTATTGTTGAGAAACTGCCCCATTACCGAACTTTGGACGGGGTGAGATTACCAGAACCTGTTTGCGGTGACAGGTCATATAAATACGGACGGGGGAACCACATCAGTTGGGAGGACTCCGCTAGCGACTACACGTTGTCCTGCTTTGACATCAGAGGACGACAATCACTTGAACATCGACAAGCAAGGCAATTCAAGTTTGGAAATCCATTTTGAGCGAGCCCTCTGGGGAATCGTCATTGTGTTACGACGAATTCGACAGCATCATGCAAGTGGATAAGACGCGCAACGTCTTGTGAGACTTTGACACAAACCAGATCGCGACCGTGCTCGAGGGTGATCCATGGACACGCACCGTCTTTGAAGATGTGTTTGCTCGAGATTTGTTCCCGCTACCCCGCGAGTAATTTGATGCAAACGTCCTTACAAACCCGGTGGATCGACCCTGGGAAATTGGGTTGCCGAGTAATAAACCTTTGAGAATACTTTGATCCGTTCGGCCGGCCACATAATTATCCAGACCTAACGGCCGTTATGGACAAAGAAACCTGGTGTTGAAACAGTTAAACATTAAAATACCTCAGCAGTAGCGTGTGCGGTCAGTACTGTCTGTTTCACCTCTACCATCGCTGGCATAGAGACCCCATCCTACTGTCGTGCAGACGTTTGACGACTACAACCGAGGACCGGGACATGCTAGTGTGTGATTCTAGGAAAAATCATTTTTTGGTCCAACACCCTATGTTGCGTGTTTTTTCCGGAGTCCGGAGTGGAACCCCCCCCCCCCCATGTGCTGAGCACTTCGGGCTGGCCTCTACCATCGTGACAAACCGAGGAACAAGAGTGTGGGGATGAACAAGGGGAATTCCCACAAGACATTCAAACATCTTGGTTCAGTAGAACAACAGCAAGGGGACATGTTTTATGATCTACAGAAGTAGAAGTAGTCCGTGCATGTCTGTTCGAATGATTACTTCCTAACGCTTTGTTGGATTCTTCCGAAATTCGGCATACGCATTCCTTGTGAGAAGACGCGGTTGCGTACTGGGTTTCAGTAACATTTGCCTGAAGGTGGCGCCACTGAGTTTCGCTTCTTCGTGTCCGTTCCAGTTAAAATGGGTCTTGCTCTTTGTGTCTGTGGATGTCTGTTCAAATTCTTCACAGGCGATAACTTCCAAAAGCTTTGTCGGATTCCTTCGAAATTTAGCATATACACTCCTTGTGACCAGACATGGGTTGGTATTGCGTTTCAGCAAGATCCACCTGAAGGTGGCGCCAATGGGTCTTGTTCCAATCTTCTGTGCATGTCCGTGGTTTCCATTCAAATTCTTCACAAGCGATAACTTCCAAACGCTTTGTCTAATAATTAGGCATCCCTAAATGCGTTTGTCATTTTTTCTTCTTTCTTCCGCTTCTCGCTTTTAGTTTTGAATTTCATGTCGCTTTAAATGAAGGACAGCATTTTCTTAAATTTGCTGTCCAGTCCTTCTATTCCACATCATATGATTTACACTAAAGCTTTTGCAGGAACCATATTTTATTTCAGAAGTATAATATGAAATAACTGGTGGGGGAATCCCCGCAGTACCGAACCCGTGTTAGTTTTGAATTTCACTTCACATAATGTTTCTCAGATCTTGCGATAAATAGTACACTGATAGCAAAGAACGGGTCCTTGTAATACTTGACAATTCAGCTTTCCATCTCGCAAAATTTAAAGTAGAAAGACGAAAGGCTCTACATCGCTACCGTATTCGAGTTTTCCATCTCGCAAGATTGAAAGTAGAAAGATGGAAAGCTATACATCGCTACCGTATTTGAGCTTTCCGTCTGCAAGATTGAAAGTAAAAAGATGGATAGCTCGGCATCGCTCCCGTATTCGAGATTTTCATCTCGCAAAAATTGAAAGAAGAAATATGGAAAGCTCTACATCGCTTCCGTATTGTTGTTTGAAGTTCACAACATCGTGTAATACAATATATTTAGTACCGGGTACAACTCTGATGACCAGGCTTTGGCTTTCTGTATCCCGCCGCAACGCGGCCGGGGAACTTTAAAATGGTTATTGCTTCTATGTGTCCGTGCATGTCCGTGCATGTCTGTTCGAATGATTACTTCCTAACGCTTTGTTGGATTCTTCCGAAATTCGGCATACGCATTCCTTGTGAGAAGACGCGGTTGCGTACTGGGTTTCAGTAACATTTGCCTGAAGGTGGCGCCACTGAGTTTCGCTTCTTCGTGTCCGTTCCAGTTAAAATGGGTCTTGCTCTTTGTGTCTGTGGATGTCTGTTCAAATTCTTCACAGGCGATAACTTCCAAAAGCTTTGTCGGATTCCTTCGAAATTTAGCATATACACTCCTTGTGACCAGACATGGGTTGGTATTGCGTTTCAGCAAGATCCACCTGAAGGTGGCGCCAATGGGTCTTGTTCCAATCTTCTGTGCATGTCCGTGGTTTCCATTCAAATTCTTCACAAGCGATAACTTCCAAACGCTTTGTCTAATAATTAGGCATCCCTAAATGCGTTTGTCATTTTTTCTTCTTTCTTCCGCTTCTCGCTTTTAGTTTTGAATTTCATGTCGCTTTAAATGAAGGACAGCATTTTCTTAAATTTGCTGTCCAGTCCTTCTATTCCACATCATATGATTTACACTAAAGCTTTTGCAGGAACCATATTTTATTTCAGAAGTATAATATGAAATAACTGGTGGGGGAATCCCCGCAGTACCGAACCCGTGTTAGTTTTGAATTTCACTTCACATAATGTTTCTCAGATCTTGCGATAAATAGTACACTGATAGCAAAGAACGGATCCTTGTAATACTTGACAATTCAGCTTTCCATCTCGCAAAATTTAAAGTAGAAAGACTAAAAGCTCTACATATACCGTATTCGAGCTTTCCATCTCGCAAGATTGAAAGTAGAAAGATGGAAAGCTATACATCGCTACCGTATTTGAGCTTTCCGTCTGCAAGATTGAAAGTAAAAAGATGGATAGCTCGGCATCGCTCCCGTATTCGAGATTTTCATCTCGCAAAAATTGAAAGAAGAAATATGGAAAGCTCTACATCGCTTCCGTATTGTTGTTTGAAGTTCACAACATCGTGTAATACAATATATTTAGTACCGGGTACAACTCTGATGACCAGGCTTTGGCTTTCTGTACCCCGCCGCAACGCGGCCGGGGAACTTTAAAATGGTTATTGCTTCTATGTGTCCGTGCATGTCCGTGCATGTCTGTTCGAATGATTACTTCCTAACGCTTTGTTGGATTCTTCCGAAATTCGGCATACGCATTCCTTGTGAGAAGACGCGGTTGCGTACTGGGTTTCAGTAACATTTGCCTGAAGGTGGCGCCACTGAGTTTCGCTTCTTCGTGTCCGTTCCAGTTAAAATGGGTCTTGCTCTTTGTGTATGTGGATGTCTATTCAAATTCTTCACAGGCGATAACTTCCAAAAGCTTTGTAGGATTCCGTCGAAATTTAGCATATACACTCCTTGTGACCAGACATGGGTTGGTATTGCGTTTCAGCAAGATCCACCTGAAGGTGGCGCCAATGGGTCTTGTTCCAATCTTCTGTGCATGTCCGTGGTTTCCATTCAAATTCTTCACAAGCGATCACTTCCAAACGCTTTGTCTAATAATTAGGCATCCCTAAATGCGTTTGTCATTTTTTCTTCTTTCTTCCGCTTCTCGCTTTTAGTTTTGAATTTCATGTCGCTTTAAATGAAGGACAGCATTTTCTTAAATTTGCTGTCCAGTCCTTCTATTCCACATCATATGATTGACACTAAAGCTTTTGCAGGAACCATATTTTATTTCAGAAGTATAATATGAAATAACTGGTGGGGGAATCCCCGCAGTACCGAACCCGTGTTAGTTTTGAATTTCACTTCACATAATGTTTCTCAGATCTTGCGATAAATAGTACACTGATAGCAAAGAACGGGTCCTTGTAATACTTGACAATTCAGCTTTCCATCTCGCAAAATTTAAAGTAGAAAGACGAAAAGCTCTACATCGCTACCGTATTCGAGCTTTCCATCTCGCAAGATTGAAAGTAGAAAGATGGAAAGCTATACATCGCTACCGTATTTGAGCTTTCCGTCTGCAAGATTGAAAGTAAAAAGATGGATAGCTCGGCATCGCTCCCGTATTCGAGATTTTCATCTCGCAAAAATTGAAAGAAGAAATATGGAAAGCTCTACATCGCTTCCGTATTGTTGTTTGAAGTTCACAACATCGTGTAATACAATATATTTAGTACCGGGTACAACTCTGATGACCAGGCTTTGGCTTTCTGTACCCGGCCGCAACGCGGCCGGGGAACTTTAAAATGGTTATTGCTTCTATGTGTCCGTGCATGTCCGTGCATGTCTGTTCGAATGATTACTTCCTAACGCTTTGTTGGATTCTTCCGAAATTCGGCATACGCATTCCTTGTGAGAAGACGCGGTTGCGTACTGGGTTTCAGTAACATTTGCCTGAAGGTGGCGCCACTGAGTTTCGCTTCTTCGTGTCCGTTCCAGTTAAAATGGGTCTTGCTCTTTGTGTCTGTGGATGTCTGTTCAAATTCTTCACAGGCGATAACTTCCAAAAGCTTTGTCGGATTCCTTCGAAATTTAGCATATACACTCCTTGTGACCAGACATGGGTTGGTATTGCGTTTCAGCAAGATCCACCTGAAGGTGGCGCCAATGGGTCTTGTTCCAATCTTCTGTGCATGTCCGTGGTTTCCATTCAAATTCTTCACAAGCGATAACTTCCAAACGCTTTGTCTAATGATTAGGCATCCCTAAATGTGGTTGTCATGTTTTTCTTCTTTCTTCCGCTTCTCGCTTTTAGTTTTGAATTTCATGTCGCTTTAAATGAAGGACAGCATTTTCTTAAATTTGCTGTCCAGTCCTTCTATTCCACATCATATGATTTACACTAAAGCTTTTGCAGGAACCATATTTTATTTCAGAAGTATAATATGAAATAACGGGTGGGGGAATCCCCGCAGTACCGAACCCGTGTTAGTTTTGAATTTTGTGTCGCCTTAAATGAAGGATAACATTTCCTTCAATTTTGCTATGAAATCATTTTATTCCACATCATATGATTTACCCTAAAATTTTGCATGAACCATATTTTATTTCAGAAGTATAATGTGAAATAACTGGCGGGGAAATCGGTAACGAACCCCTGGTTTTTGAATATCGTGTCATCTTACACGAAGGACAACATTTCCCTCAATTTCACTATCAAATAATTGTATCTCACATCATATGATTTACCCTAAAGCTTCTTCAGGAACCATTTGTGTCCACACATGTAACTTACTATATTAATTACAACTGAGTTCCTAAAGTTTGGGTGCACACTGTGCATATGATCAATTTCCTGAATTGAATTGAATTACACCTTGTGGTTTTTCGGACTGCCAGATGATGGTATGCAGTTGTCAGTGTGGTTGTTTCATGTACAGGGAGCTTTCTATGGCTTTCATGTCATCACACCTACCACTACCCTCAAGAAGAGCATGTCCCCATCCCCAGGGCGCCGAGCTGTACCCTCTATCTCCCAAACTAGCCCTCGCCCCACCCTCACATTTTGCGTTTGAGCATATATATCTCCAATATATCTTGGCAGAAGCTGTGTGTTGTCTGCAATATTGGGATAATTGCAACCCCAAAAGGTTTCAATTTATCAGGCACAGACCCATGTTTTTGTATTTGGTAAATATGCCCCTTGTCTATAGATCTTGCTTGGAATTGTTTTTCGTGTCAATCCGCTTCTGGATGGCGCCACCTTGGGCCAAGTTAAAATTGCATCTCCAGACAATAACTTTTGAAAACCTTAAGGATTCTTTCCAAATTTGGTGTGGTGGTACCTTGCCTAAGATCTGGCTTGAGAATATTTTTCATGTTGATAGGGGGACCACCTGAAAGCTAAGTTAAGTATTTCCAGATAATAACTTTTGAAAACCTGAACCGATTCATTCCAAATTTGGTGTGTAGGTACCTCGCCTCAATTTCTCGTTTAGCATTGTTTTTCATGCCGATCCACATATAGGTGGTGCCACCGGACAATAACTTTTTAATACTTGAATGAATTCTTTCCAAGTTTGGTATACATGTACCTTACCTGAAGGTTTCACTTGGTATTGTTTTTCTTGTCAATCTGCTCATAGGTGGCGCCACCCGTAAGCCAAGTTAACATTCTCTATTTCCAATGTCGAGGGATCTTGCCTCAAGATCTCGGTTAGAATTATTTTTTATGCCTATCTGCCTACACATGGCGCTACCTGAGGGCCAATGTAAAATTGCATTTCCGAACAGTAACTGTTGGACCTTAATGGATTCTTTTAAATTTGGTGTGTGGGTACCTACCCTCAAGGCATCTTATGGGGCCATGTTAATGATGTTTTTCCTAAGTTTTACGTTTTTACTTTCTTCACAAATAATGAATGTTTCCTTTACTAAAGATGCAAAAGGCATGCCTTCAATCGTATTCGATCGACTATATCTAGTTTCTTCAATATTTGGCATATGCATTCCTTGTAACAAGATGTTGATTGGTATTGCGTTTCAGAAAGATCTGCATGTAGGTGGCGCCACTAGAGTTCTTTCTGTTCTTTTGTGCTGCAAGCAATAACTTTGAAACGCTTTGAAATGTTGCTCAAAATTTGGTTTCCGGGCAATCACTTGAGAACTGCTCATCAAATTCTTCCCAAATTAGGCATGTATATACATTGTACCTTGCCATGAGATGTTGCTTGGGATTGCGTTATCCACTTCTGCTCAGAAAGTGATGCCACCTGATGATAAAATGTGAAATTTGTTTTTGGCCAATAACTTGAGAACTGCATGCTCATCGGATTCTTGTCAAATTTAGCATGCATGTACCATGCCAGGAGATGTTGCATGGGATTGCTTTCGCTCACTTGCACTTACAGGTGGCGCCACCTGGTGGCAAAATCCCAAATTTGTCTCCGGGGAATACCATGACCTAAGATGTCGCTTGAGATTGCATTTCGCTTATTTGCGCCTATAGGTGGCGCCACGAGGTGTTAAAATCAAAATTTGTTTTCAGCCACTAACTTGAGATCTGCTCATCGGAATCTCCTCAAATTTAGCATGCATGTATCATGCCAGGAGATGTTGCGTGGGATTGCCTTTCGCTCACTTTTACTTACAGGTGGTGCCACCTGGTGGCGAAATACCAGATTTGTTTCCAGGTAATAACTTGAGAACCGCTCGTCAGATTCTTCTTAAATCTGGTATGAATATATCATGACATATGATGTCGCTTGGGATTGCGTTTCGCTCACTTGTGCTTACAGGTAGCACCACCTCGTGTCAAATCTAACTTTGATTTCGCTCATCAGATTTTTCTCGAATTTGGTATGCAGATACCATGCCATGATATATCCCTTGAGATTGTATTTCACCTGCTTCTGCATACTGGTGGCGACACCTGGTGGAAAAATCTTAAATTTGTTTCTGGCAATGATTTGACAACTGCTCATCGGATTCTTCTCAAATATGGTATTCATATGCCATAAGATGTCACTTGGGATTGTGTTTCGCACAATCTAAATTTGGTTTCCGGGCAATAACCCCTTTTCAGATTCTTTCGTATGCTGATACACCATGTCATGAGATGATCCTTGGGATTGCATTTCGCCCACTTGCACCTACAGGTGGCGATACCTGGTGGTATATTTAAAATTTGGTTTCCAGACAATAGGTTGAGGATGCATTCAGCTTCTCGTCAAATTTGGTTTGCAAATAATATGCCTTGAGATGTCACTTGGGGTCGCTTCTCGGTTACATAATTTCCATGCTTCACTGCAAGGAAACTATATTACAGAAGCAAAAAAACGTTTAGTCAACCGTTTTGAGTTGATTTTAAAACTTGGAAAGGCAGAAAGATCCTTCCGCATCCAACGCCTATGAAGTAGCAGTTGCCTCCCTCATGTATATCCCCCGAGACCAACAATGCTAAAAAATATTGCTGCCATTTCGGCGGGGGACTTGGCATCCTCTGGCTGCTTGTTATAACATGTCCAGTCACATCGCCGACAAAATTCTGTGGCGGAGTGGGTGTCTCATGCATGTGGACAAGGGCTTTTCTCTTCTATGAGTCGTCCAGTCATTTCATATCAGTCTTTAATCAAGTCTTTGTACGATATATATATATAGTGCATGCCGGAGAATTACTCGTAGTTTCCTATTTATCCCTATGGCCGACTGTTCTGTAAAGAAAATATGAAATGCAATTAACGTGAACATTGGGCGTTATGTACCGTGAGAAACCTTCGGTAGACCTGCATGCCGGTGATTTTCTATAGATAGGTTTTGATTGTGTTTTCCCTATATCATCTCTAAGCAACTATACACAGGAATTCAAAGAAACACTCGCCGTTCAAATAATTGTTTGGGTGTTTGGCAAAGCTTCACGGCTAACGTCATATATCTGCGCAGCAAGGAAGCCAGTTCGTGCCTCTCCGATGTAATTTTTATTTATATTTTCAGCTATCTCGTAATTACGAGTTACTATCGCTTAACATTTGTATGATGGCCGAGAAGGGACATCGCTGTATTGAGTTATGAATCACACGAAGGCAGGATGCGAACCGCGAACTCAGGATGCGAAATCAAAACATGAAGCGCGAAGTCAGGATGCGAAGTCGCGAAGGCAGGATGCGAAGTGGCGAAGCCAGGATGCGAATCGCAAAGTCAGGATGCGAAGTCGCGAAGTCAGGTGCGGTGACTTCGCTCTTCGCATCATGCCTTCGCATCCTGCCTTCGCGACTTCGCATCCTGACTTCGCGCTTCGCATCCTGGCTCGCCACTTGGCATCCTGCCTTCGCGATTTCGCATCCTGACTTCGCGCTTCGCATCATGCCTTCGCGTCCTGACTTCGCGCTTTGCTATCAGTCTTTGTTTTGCTTTGTTTTGATTTCGCATCCTGATTTCGCGCTTCGCATCCTGCCTTCGCGACTTCGCATCCTGACTTCGCGCTTCATGTTTTGATTTCGCTTCCTGAGTTCGCGCTTCGCATCCTGCCTTCGCATCCTGCCTTCGTGTGTCGGTCCAAATTCATTAACACAATACAGCGATGTCTCTTCTCGGCCATCATTCATTTGCGTACACTTCGGCTTGCGAATCGTGTGTCGAAATTATTGCGGAGCGATATCCGATACACTACCGTATATTGTTCGGTCTTCATCTGGCGGAGAACAGACTCGAGAAATCTGATAAATCACTGGTTTATCATACTATTTCTGAAACATATATTGTCTGAGCTTACAAAAGATACAGATATGAATAACTTCCGTATCATCCAAGAGGTGTTGTAGATCTGAAATTTTGAACAAGTAGGGCAGCATATGACTCGAAAATGGCGGGTTACTTTGGGGTTTCGTCGACAGAGTTTAGCTGATTGGCTGACGACATCACGTGGTGTTGATTCCAAGGAATTCCCTCTTATAGTTGACGAAAATAGGTTGAAATGGATAAACACGATCCCAGGGTCAGTCTTACCGGGTTTTGATGGTTACAGGTTGTATCGCGTTATTTCGTCTTTTAGTAAGAAGCCAGTTTGCGCAACTTCAAAGAAGTTTATATTGATGTTCAGCTATCTCGTAATTTACGGGTAATTATGAGTTAGCTATCTCGTGGTTACTTTGTCATGGTATTGTAGTCTATTATTAGACATTGTGGATGTTTCTGGAATCTTGGGCTGACGCAAGCTTGTTTACGTACTATTATGTGGGTCAACCACTTAGAGCTTTCTGGAAGACTATTGTAAATTGTATCTAGGTCAGATGATGCGGTAATGCTGTGTATTATAGAAGCTTCTTGATTGACAGAATGATCTGGAATGCATCATAGAGTATAAATAGCACATCACTCAGTCATTCAGGAGGGAATTCAAACTGGATTTTTATTTGGGTCTGTTATACTGTGCTTACTTTTGCCTGTAACTACGGACTGCTGGATTATTTACTCCTGTGTATTAACTGTTGGCTGCTGCATAATCTACGCTATTTGTTAACGGCTATCGGATATTGGACATTCACTGGGACTGTGTGCAACTGAGCAGTGTTGGAATACCATTATTCAGAAGAGTGATTTGTGCGCGTCAACAAGGACTGTAAAGAGTACACCGGTATAGCATTGAACAGTGAGACTATATTTCATCCATCTATTTGTTGTATTAATCTTACTTAAATTGTATATGATTTTAGTATTGTAAGTAAATATTTGATTGTTAATCCTTGACTTCACACGTCTTTCTGTTACGGTAAAAGCTGACGTAACAGAAATTGAGGGCTCGCTGTCCGAGAGGATTTGTTTACATTATTGATCAGCTGGCAGATTTGGAACATAGTTCTAAATTGATACAGCTTTACAACGTTGTCTAAATTTGTGAAGTCAGGGAGTACACTATCAGCATGTCATTTGACCCAGCACAGTTTGCCTTAAAGCCTAGTCAGGAGGTATTTAACGAACTACGCAAAGAGGATTTGTTTCGCGCTGTTTAAATTCCTACAAATTAAAGTTAAAACATCTTTGAGAAAGCAAGAAATTAAGAAACTCATTATTAAACATTTTGTTAGCAAACAACTTTGGATGAAAGTGATAAGGAAATTAGAATTGCAAAATCAGCTGGAATTAAAGAAATTAGAATTAGAGAAAGAAAATTTGAAAAAGAGAAAAGAGAGAAAGAGAAATAAAGAGAGAGAATTAGAGAGAGAAAGGGAAGAAAGACAGTTTCAGTTGGAAATGAAGCATATGGAATTACAGTCGCAAACAAGTCCTGCACATGCACCTGTACAATCACAATCAAAATTTGATGCGGTTGGTCAAATACGTCTCGTCCCACCATTTCAGGAAAAAGAAGTTGATAAATATTTTCTGCATGTTGAGAAAATTGCTGAAAATTGAAACTGGCCAAAAGAATCTTGAAGTTTACTTCTTCAAAGTGTTTTGATCGGAAAGGCAAGGGACATTTACACTCAACTGACGGTAGCAAGCATCAAATTATGATACAATCCCAGTGTCAGCAATTTCAGCACATTAAGGAGGTATTTTATGAATTAAAGTTTGAGAAAGCAAGAAATTAAGAAACTCTAAACATTTTGTTAGCAAACAACAAATTAGAATTTCTGGAATTAAAGAAATTAGAATTAGAGAAAGAAAATTTGAAAAAGAGAAAAGAGAGAAAGAGAAATAAAGAGAGAAATTAGAGAGAGAAAGGGAAGAAAGACAGTTTCAGTTGGAAATGAAGCATATGGAATTACAGTCGCAAACAAGTCCTGCACATGCACCTGAAAATTTGATGCGGTTGGTCAAATAGTCCCACCATTTCAGGAAAAAGAAGTTGATAAATATTTTCTGCATGTTGAGAAAATTGCTGAAAATTGAAACTGGCCAAAAGAATCTTGAAGTTTACTTCTTCAAAGTGTTTTGATCGGAAAGGCAAGGGACATTTACACTCAACTGACGGTAGAGCAAGCATCAAATTATGATACAGTGAAGGATTTAATCCTTAAAGGTTATGAATTAGTTTCTGAAACCTATAGACAAAAGTTTCGTAGTTGTGAGAAAGAAAACTCTCAGACTCATGTAGAATTTGCTCGTTCAAAAGAACAGTTATTTGTTAGGTGGTGTGCCTCGGTTAAAATTCACAGCAATTTTGAAAGCCTTAGACAGCTTAAGCTGGTAGAGGAATTTAAAAGGTGTATCCATGGTGATATTAGAACATTTCTTGATGAAAAGAATGCCAACACTTTAGATCAAGCAGCACGTTTTTCTGATGAATACGCTCTGACACACAAATTATCATTGGTCAATGCTGTTAAGCCATGTTCATTCCAGTCTACTCTCTCAGGTAATAAACCCAGTTCTTTCTCAGGGCCTAAAGCTTTTAAACCCAGTTACAAAGGTCAAAGGTCAAACACAAAATCTCAGTCACCCACTTTTAACACTCAAAATAAACCTCCCGTTTGAAATTATTGTAAAATTATTGTAAAAGGCCATTTAACGGCGAACTGTTTTAAATTGAAAAGAAGACAACAAGATCAAGCCTATCAAAC
The DNA here is from genome assembly GCA_036873755.1 of Hanleya hanleyi. Taxonomy (NCBI): domain Eukaryota; kingdom Metazoa; phylum Mollusca; class Polyplacophora; order Lepidopleurida; family Hanleyidae; genus Hanleya; species Hanleya hanleyi. Next base: position 2,174 of record JAVTVY010012134.1, on the reverse strand, counting down.
GCCCCACCACCACAATCCTTCAAGCAGACGAGTGACGATCAAGTGTCAATGACGTTAATCTGGCCAGGGACACTCTCCTATTAGTTCTATCAAGGGTAACCCACCACCCACCACCACCAGCCGCCATCTTAAACCCCCCACCCACCACCACCAGACGCCATCTTAAACCCACCACCCACCACCACCAACCGCCATCTTAAACCCACCACCCACCACCACCAGCCGCCATCTTAAACCCACCACCCACCACCACCAGACGCCATCTTAAACCCACCACCCACCACCACCAGCCGCCATCTTAAACCCACCACCCACCACCACCAGACGCCATCTTAAACCCACCACCCACCACCACCAGCCGCCATCTTAAACCCACCACCCACCACCACCCACCATCGGATTGTAGAAAAACGTATAAAAGCAGCCGATTTTTAGGGGTGTATTCATTGCACTACCCTGCGGAGCACTCTGACTCACCTGACCTGACCAGCCTGCCTGCCTGCTTCACCTCTAGCCTGCTTCACCTCTAGCCAGCCAGCCAGCCAGCCTGCTTGCCTACCCGCTTGTATGAGACGAAAGCATGAGACGTGGAGAAGATTTTCCCTGGGACCCAGCAGTACCTCCCGTTGAAGTCTTGCCTGAAGACGAGCGTGTGAGGGAGACCCGCACTCTTACACCGGACTGCACCCTATTGTTGTATCCCAAACGTGTGGAGCTCATCGATGACGACAGTAGGTGTTGGTGTACGTCTGAACCAGCGCGTGTCTCTTTATCCCCCGAAGGCTGGACTACCTTGAAACGGGTGTTATTGGGTGTCCTCGACGGTGATAGCATTCACCTGTGTGACGACGTCTACATTTTCCGCGGTCCCTATTTTGCTCGACTCCTCTGTCTCAAGCAAGGTGGTTTTACTCTGCACCCTGATCTATGGACAGCCTTGGAAAAAGTAATCCCCATGGTCGATGAAGTACTATCTCTATAGGAGCCACATAACCCATCAGAATACTGCGTATCACGGACTACACCTGTAGAGCTACATCTGGTCTATAAAACACGTCCCTCTGGATCCCACACCTTCATTTCTACGGTTGCAGAGCCATGGCGGAGATCCAGCCCCATGCGAAACACGTCCCTCTGGATCCTACACCTTCATTTCTACGGTTGCAGAGCCATGGCGGAGATCCAGCCCCATGCCACTCGCATTTTACAGTACGCCACCGTGGTGAATTCATTCACGGGTTACCGAGCAGTGGTCCGGTCCATGTTTGCAGATGGCGACGACAACGAGGGACGACGTCAGATCCTGAACGAGTTCACAGAAGCGGTCCTCCACAGAGTGCACTCGATGGAGAGGCGTGCCATCACTCACCACTACTGGACTATGACAGCCATCGTTGATGCTCGGGCTATGGACCACGAGCGCTTACGCCGGAACCAGCACCGGCTGGTTGGCCTCATACTAGTCTGTGCCCTATTGACCCTGGCGCAGTGGTATTGACACTATAAATACCAGGGTCAGACAGAGTGTGTGTCATTCACCGTTCGACATTGGAGCAAGCATGTCATCCGTCCTACGAGCCATCCTGCCCCTTACACCCCAGGTGGGGTTACACGTGTATGAAGATAAAGTCACCCTGGTGGAAGACTGTGGAGCTATTTGCTGGGCGCCCGCTGAGACCGTATCGAATACGGTGACGCTACAGCGTGACGGCTGGACCAAATTTAAACGGGTGTTGTGCGATGAGCTCGACGGACACCTCATCCACATAGACAATGCCATCTACGTATACCGTGGGCCTTTCTTCGCACGCCTGGGCCGCTACCAAGATGCTACGCGAAGCTTCACCCTAGATCTCCATCTGTGGTCAGCCTTGAAGAAAGTAGTGCCTATTGTGGACCAGCTGTTTACACCGGACGAGCGATCATCAGACGAGTTGGCGTGGGCTCGTGCTATGGAGAACGCGCTGGCTGAACCCCATGAACAACAACTACATGAACCCGACGACGACGATGCCATTGATTACCCGGCTGAACTGAGTCAACCAACACAACGGTGGTAGAAACTTGTTATAAATAAACCATACTCTCCGGGTCCATCATCATTGTGTCACCATGAAGCGCTGGGAGAAGGTGTTGGATAACTTATACTACAGTCCTGACAGTCCGGCGGCCTA
>JAVTVY010012133.1:0-58543 GCA_036873755.1 Hanleya hanleyi | reverse complement strand
AACCAGGAGACACCGCCGAGTCTCGCTATAGGTCCAACATTTGGAGTAGAGCATCCCTATGCGAGGATGGTGAGCGACCCTACGGCATGTGGAAAGACGTCCTGGGTGATGAAGTTCTTAGAAGAAGGTCTGGCAACCCCAGCTCCGACACGTGTTGTTTGGTGTTATAGCCAATGGCAAGCCGCCTACGTAACTACAAGCTTACAGAATGTGAGCTTCGTCCCAGGGATTCCTCACGACATAGACGAACCGTATTACCTTGACCCCGAGCAGACAAACGTGGTAGTGCTAGATGATCTGATGAGTGCGACCAAGGACAATTCACACGTTGCCGACTTGTTTACTAAAGGATCCCATCATCGGAATCTGTCCGTCATCTATTTGACCCAGAATCTCTTTCTTCAAGGGAAGGCGTCCAGAGATATTGCCTTGAACTGCCAATACTTTGTGTTGTTCTCCAATCCCATCGACAGAGCACACAATCCCTGTGTTTGGTAGTCGAATTTATCCTCAGAACATCGACCATATCATGCAGGCGTTTCAAGGGGCGACAAGTCGTCCGTACGGCTATTTGTTCGTAGATTTAAAATCTCATATCCCCGAAGATTGCCGGTTGACGACCCGCCTGTTACCCGGCGAGGGATCATCGCAACGTCATACACCCCTACACCATCCACCCAGTCCACACCTGGCAACAACCGTCCAGCAGCAGCAACCCGCCTCCATACAGCGGGTTTCCTTCATACCATCAGTCCCGGAATATCACACAACCGTGAAGAACCAGCCCAAACCCGTACAAGGGAATGAACATAATGTGAACTCGAGGCTATGGAAGGATTTGTTCAAAGAAAGTATGGACGACGAGATGGGCGAGACGTTGAGGGCCACAGAAAACAAGTTTCAACACAAAGGGTATTCGAAAGAGGAAGTCGCAATTTTACGTCAGCAGTATATCGACCTCGTGACCCATATGAAATTGTTGGACAAGGACCTCATATGAAAATCGAAAGAACAGCGTCGATGTTGAAAACCTCGGGCATAAATTGGAAAGCGGCGTATGTCAGAGCAATATCACAAAAGAAGCATTTGTTTAAACGCATCATTAAAAGGCGTTAATGCGTAAAGATTGGGCGTTAAGGCGTTGAGACGGGTGTTAAGGCGTAACGACGGGCGTCAGTGCATTTCGATGAACTAGCGTAAATTCCATAGAATATCTATAAAAATAAAGCTTCTGAGCTATTTCACCAGGGCGTTGAAGCGTTGAGCTGGGCGTTGGCGGGCGTTACTGTCCATAACAGCAAGCGTATCCCAAAAACGTACACAGTCGACGTTCAACCATCAACATGGGTTATACATGCTCTGAGTGCGAACGTACGTTCACCAGACATTACGATATGATGCGGCACGAGAAAAATATACATGGGATTGAAGACTCCGAGACACTAGAAGCCGATACAGAGACTGTTGAGAGTCCATGAACTGATACAGAAACTGAGACTCTATCTACTGATACGGAGAGCTTGACCTCAGATAGTCTGCCTACATCCCAGGAAAGTGAGGCAGAACCTACCTTCTGGGATCGTATTGTTCATGAAGCTATTCATTGATATGCTGCGGTAATCGAAGACGGCGGACAAGATAACTTACAACAGGCGTACATCCAAATGCGCCCCTGCATTAGGAAAACAGCCACGGCCATCTAGAAACGGTATAGCCTGCTCCCGTTTGAAATGAAAGGCGACCCCACGCACAGGTCCATCATGAAGACCAAGCGTCACTTGGAAAAGGATATGGGTTTACCACCCACCGAAGAACTGTTTGAGGATATCTTGCCTCCACGGTATCCTGACCTGCCCGATGACGATTAGAACAAACGGATCAGAGCGAACATGGCTGATTGAACTTTCTTAAATGGCGGTTTCTGATTGGATAAGAGCAACCGAGAATACATCTAACGGACAAGAACGAATATGACAGATGCAGCGCCAAATGGCGGCCTCTGATGGGACAAGAGTCTTCTTGAATTGTAAACATACCCAACGCGGATCCCCCAGTGTGGGTATGATGTACTGGAGGGGATAATAAAATGATTGACCTGTCATCTTTGTTGTTGTTATCATCTCACCGGTCTACATCCGTTACGCTAGGGCGTTAAGGCGTAGCGACAGGCACTGACGGGCGTCACCGCATTTCTATGAATTAGTTTCAATTCCATGGAATATCCAGAAAATCAGAGCTTCAGGGCTAATTCACCAGGGCGCTGAAGCATTAAGCTTACCTCACATGACGCATGTAGACCGGGAATGGTCCATCTCTACACCAAAAACCTTCCTTCACACCCCCAAACTGTACACCGTGGCTATTACTCCTACTGATGACATGACTAATGACGTCACAGATGACATGGACATTCCTCAGGTCGTGGTCTACACCACGAGAGCTACAAGATGACACCTCGCACGACGCATTCGGACCACGGATGGTCCATCTCTACCCCAAATACCTTCCTTCACACTCCAAAATCCCGCTTTCGCTACTGCTCCTACCGATGACGTCACAGATGACGTGGACATGCCTCAAATCGTGGTCTACACACCGAGAGCTTCACTTTGACACCTCACGGCTGGTCCATTTCTACCCCAAACACCTTCCTCTACACCTCCAAAATTTCCGCTTTGGCTACTACTTCTACTGACGTGGACATCCCTCAAATCTACACTACGAGAGCTTCACACTGATACCCCACACGGTCCATTTGGACCACGGATGTTCCCTCAAACGCACCCCTTGCGCACCCCCAAAATGACCACTTTACTGTTTAGAGCCCAATTGCGCAGGCGCAGATTGACGCGACTTCCAACAAAAAACACGCCAGACTGACTCTACCCCACGAGAGCTTCACACTGATACCCCACACGGTCCATGTGGACCTCGGATGGTCCCTCAATCGCTCAACAGACCTCCGCGAACCCCAAAAATGCCTGCTTTCTATACTACGGCCAGACTGCGCATCACCGCCAGACCGCATCGCCGCGGAGGAATACATGCTCCAAAGGTCACTTCTGGTCACGTGACCGGAAGTGTCGAAACTATAGTGACCGTGACCTCCACGTGACCGCCACAATATGCGTTTTTTTAGGTCAATACGGGGTCAAACGCTCTTTATGTACTACTACAATGGCATGACAAATTAGAAAAAAATCTGTAAGCTGTACCTGGCTGATTCCCATGCCTGACATTCAGAGACTGATTTTCAAGACCTTTCGGACAACCATTTGTACAGTTTTACTTTAAATGTTACTGACAGTAGTGATATAAGGTACTCTATGATATTGATAATATGTCACGGTTGAAATAACATTGTAATTCTCTCCACTTAAAATTCCAGTACTGTTGTTTCATGTACCGGGGCCCAATTACATAGGGTGGCATCATAATGTATTCCTGTTCGAGTTGACAAAGGTCATTGGTGCCGTATAAAGTAATGGTAGGTGGTCGGTTGGCTATACCCAGTGAAATTGCCGAATGATGAACCAAACACACCTAGATGAGCGTACACGGCAATATTGACCTTTGTGTCAGTGAACACGAATAAATTATGACGTCTCCCTATGTAATCCAGCCCGGGAATATGAACCGCAGTATTGGAGTTTTATATGGAGAGAATTACCAGGTTATTTCAAGTGATATATTATCAATATCACGGAGTAATGGCAATCATTTTGTAGAGTTCTGTTTGTTATACACGCTACAAAAGAAAAGAAAATTCATGTAACTATTGATTTTTTACAAGCTCCAGAGTAGACGACTACTTAAAATGGACGACTACATAAAATGGACATACTTTAGTGGCATTACGTGCGTTATGCTGTGAAAGCGCAGTACAAATAAGTCTAGAGTTTGAAGATAACACCTGAAAATATTGTATAAACAGATAAAAAGTAAATTACTCAGCTGAACAGGTAAAATACTAAACGTTGTAGACCAAATGAAGAAAATTATACTACATTGTACAAAGTAAAATTTTAGTAAAACGTGAAATCATGCATGCAAGATTTATGTTCGCAGCGCAATTCATAGCAAATTTCGGTGTTGTTGCAGTGCACGGATTTAGTGGTATCCAAAACTCGTGGAAATATATTTACATATTTCTGTAGCATTTCGCTGCCCGCATCAAATTCACTTTGTGTTGATTGAAGCACTTTGGGATAGAATACACGTTGTCCCAGCTAAACATACGTGTATTATCTTCACCTGTGATTCATTATAAGTTGATTACAGTTAGGTCATTGCTTCCTTCACCATGTCCACATTATTACTGCTTATTTAATACATGAAACACAAAGATGAAAAAATAGTCTAGCCTATTAAATATTAGATACTTTTCATTGACAATCAGTGGCATCGTGTCGATATAGAGAGGGCAACCAGAATCTACAACGAAAATGATGTAATACAGCTTATTTACATGACCAAGAAAAGAAAAATAAATGGAACACTATATTTAGTATGACCATGATATTAATACAGAACTCATTTGTGACATTACATATGCATGCACCTCCTTTATATGAAAAAAACACAACGATTTCCCATTTTAGTGATATGCCCCTCTCTCCTCCCCCCCCCCACACCCCAAATAATAAAAAACACACACAAAACACATTACCTTATGTCGGACACGTAACACATGCGTTACTTGCGTGGCATGCATGACTAGGTACCATAAATTGAAAAGCCTCATTTTTTTCTAGAATTGAATAATTATCATCATTATGTGAACCAAGATTCAAAGAAATGGAAGAAAAAAGATCTCCCATTATTGTGCCACGCACGTAACGCAAGGTTTATTACCATTGTCAAAGAAAATTACTAAATAAATATAATGGTAATGGCACACTATGAAAATATGCCCACTTATAATTATTATGAACAAAACAGTTTTCTCTTCATTGTAGTATCTCAAGGCATGAATTCAACATATGTATCCTCGTGACACGCACGTAACGGTGAGTTACTCTACAGTTCAAACTGTAACAATAAGCTTTTTTTAACATATTTTCACAAGTTTCCTTCTATGATTAGGAAAAAATGCCTCATGAATATTGTAATAATGACAAATTTTATCAAATTTACCCTGCATGCGTTTATAAAAATGCAAAATCTCAATATGTTGCTTTTGCGTAATAAAAGTTTCCCCCATCTTTGGTACCACTCTCAAATTTTATATGAACGAATTTCTGGAAAATCACCGTAGCATGAGATAATACAAACACCTTTGTTACAGTAATTAAATTCAAAACTACAACACAACAGTCTTAACCCAATTTGGCAAATTACCCAGTAAAGCACGGTTAAAAGCTAAAACCGCTACTCCGGTTATGCGCGAAGTAAACTATGGTCAACAAGACAGTTTATAGCAAACAAATGCACTGGACGAATGTACAACTGTAACGGAGGACCAAATTTAACCTGACACTAACAATGAACAGAAACAATGTCATAATAAACAGATTTGAACAGATATGCAACATGATGAGACGTATTCGGATGACCTGATAAATTGGAGGAACTGGCACCACATAAATGTAGACCATCAAGAGTTCCTAAGAAGATACACATGCATATTTACCATGTTTACCCCATATTGAGTCGTTTACACCATCAGACGTCTTCGATGTTTATCCATTAAAATCAGACGAATTACTTATTTGAGCTGATCTGCAAACACAACTATCGTATCTAATTCCGCTTACTCTGTTGCTAGGGGTCGCATGAATATTTCATAGTTTCATGGCAGCTACAATAACAGCGTGATTGAGATACCAAGACTACACCGTCGTAGAATTCTCCGTATTCTAGTGTTAATGTGAGGTACAGATGGAGGCTGCAGTGATATGGCTTTTTTAGTCGTCAGACGTCGTCGAATTTGCCCACCTCCATATCCCACCACTACTTCCCTTCGTGATAACATTGTTCTTACAAGCTAGATAATCGGTAGCATGCGTGTAAGTTCTCATGTATCTGTTCACAATAGTCTGGTCAATATATTTTACAGGGCTGTATCGGCATTGAGTGGAAGAAAATACTGATGCACTTGTAATCCCATGATACAACAATCAGTTGCAAAAGGTTTCTTGGATCTTTATCTGACAAAGCAATAATAGGCAAATACCCACGTCAAATTTAACCGTTAGCTCAACTAGGCTTTTCCGCAGAGTGAATTTTTATATGCTTGTTTATATTTCTCATATCGCTGCACCTATATTCACATACAGAACACTTGAAAGGTTTCTCACCAGTATGGGTTCTCATGTGGTTCCTCAGGTGGTGCCTCAATGCGAACTTGTTTTCACATACTGAACACTTAAATGGTTTATCTCCGGAGTGAATTCGCATGTGAGTAGTAAGGCTGTCCCGCTCCGTACATCTGTATCCACACACTGAGCACATGAAAGGCTTATCCCCACTGTGTGATCTGAGATGACGAGCTAGAGTGCCCTGATAACCAGACTTGTACTCACAGAGAGGGCATTTGTACCGTTTTTGTCCGGTGTGACTTGCCATGTGTGAATCCAAGTTACCCTGTCGCGTACACGTAAACTCGCAAACAGAACATTTGAACGGCTTCTCTCCGGTGTGCATCCTTATGTGTGTATTTAAGATAGCCTGTTGTGCAAACCGCTTGCCACATATTGCGCACAAAAAGCGCTTAGGTACAATAGTTCCAGTATGAGTTCTCATGTGGGCTTTCAGGTTACCTTGCTGGCGACATCTGTGCTCACACATGGAACATTTGAAAGGTTTCTCTCCTGTGTGCGTTAACATGTGCGTTTTCAGACTTTGGGCTACTGTATAGCTTTTGTCACACACAGAACATCTGAATGGCTTATTCCCAGTGTGAGTGACCATGTGCCTATCAAGGTCCACTTTACGCGAGCATCTGCGTCCACACACTGAACACACGAATGGTTTATAATTATCATATTCAGGGTGAGTTCTCATGTGACCGTTCAAGTTACTTCTTGTCCTACAGCTGTAGGCACATAGGGTACACTGGAAAGGTTTATATAGAGTATGTGTCTTTATGTGTTCATTGCACTGACTCGGGACTGAACAGGTGTATTCACATATCGAACATTTGAAATGTTCCTCTCCCATGTGAATTTTCGTATGTCTGGTCAGATCACTAGAGTCTAAACAGACGTATTCACACAATGTGCATTTAAGCGATTTCTGGTCATCGTGAATTCCCATTTGTTCAGTAAGACTGCACTTTTGTGCACATTTGTAGTCACAGACTGGACACTTGAAAGGTGTCTCTACTGTGTGAACTCCCGTATGTCTGTCCAGATCACCCGAGTCTGAACAGACGTATTCACACATCACGCATTCAAGCAACTTCTGGTTATCGTGAATTCCCATATGTTCAGTCAGATTGCACTTTTGTGCACATTTGTAGTCACAAACTGAACACTTGAAAGGTGTCTCTCCTGTGTGAACTCTTAAATGCATTGTCAGATCATTGGGGTCTGTACAGATGTATTCACACAACGTACATTTGAAAGGTTTCTGATCATTTTGAACTCCCATATGTTCAGCATGATTGCACTTTTGTGTACAGGGTTTCTCTCCAGTATGTGTCATTATGTGTCTATTTAATGGACTCTTTGTTGTGAAACTATAATTGCATATTGAACATTTGAAGGGTTTCTCTCCAGTGTGAATTCTCATATGTCTGGTTAGGTCATCAGATCTTGTAAAACTGTGCCCACACACTGAACATCTGAACGGTTTTTCTCCAGTGTGAGTCATGTGGTCAGTAAGGCGGCTCGTTTTCGTACACTTGTACTCACACTCCGAACATGTGAGTGTTTTTTCCACAGCGTTAGTTCTGGACGATTTCGCCAGATCGATCTGTGTTCCACACATATACTCATGCAATTTAAAAGGTTGTTCTTCTTTGTGAATTCTGATGTGTCTGGTTAGGTCATTAGATCTTGTAAAACTGTGCCCACACACCGAACATCTGAACGGTTTTTCTCCAGTGTGAGTCATCATGTGGTCAGTAAGACGACTCTTTTTCTTACACTTGTACTCACACTCCGAGCATTTGAGTGTTTTTCCCACAGCGTTAGTTCTGGACGATTTCGCCAGATTGATCTGTGTTTCACACAAATACTCATGCAATTTAAAAGGTTGTTCTTCAGTGTGAATTATCATGTGTCTGGTTAGGTCATTAGATCTTGTAAAACTGTGCCCGCACACTGAACATCTGAACGGTTTTTCACCAGTGTGTGTCTTCATGTGTTCAGTAAGGCGACCCTTTTTCGTACACTTGTACTCACACTCCGAGCATTTGAGTGTTTTTTCCACAGCGTTAGTTCCCGGGAATTTCACCAGATCAATTTGTGTTTCACACATATACTCACACTCATGCAATTTAGCAGGTTGTTCTCTTGTCTGCATCATCATGTGTCTATTTAATTAGCTCTTCGTTGTAGAAATATTCTGGCAAATTTAACGTTCCAAGGGTTTCTCTCCAGCGTGAATTCTGGTGTTTCTAGTCAAGTAATCAGATCTTGTAAAACTATATTCACACACTGAATATCTGAACGTTGTTTCTCCAATGTAAGTTCTGTATTCATTAAAGGTCACCCAATCGTGTGCGCATGTGACCAAACCCTGAGTATTCGAAAGGTTTTCATCCACTATGAGACCTCGATTGCTTCTCCAAAGCGAATGGTGTTGTCCACATATACTCGAACTACGAGCATTTCAGTTCTTCCTCTCTTTCAAAGATTACCAGGTCTCCATTCAGATAAAAATCGAGTTCTACACACAGACGGACACTCCTGAAACATGAACGTTTCCAATTCCAATGTTTGTCTAAGAATCCTGTTCACTACGGACGAAATCGCATGGACGAGCTCTCAAATACCATTGACGTGATGGGTGTTTCACTTGTCGGAATGACGTGGTGGGCTGTTTCACTTGTCGGGCTGGCGTCGAGGGCTGTTTAATTAGTTCTTGGACTGATGTGGTGAACTGTTTCACTTGCTTGGCTGACGTGGCAGGCTGTTTCATTTGTTGGGATGACGCGCCGGGCTATGAGGTAATCAGCTCAAACATTCAATATAAATAGTCATACCTTCGTTTCTCGTGGTGCTTGAATGTTCGAAGATCTTCACTAATTTCTATTCACTGAACATCATTTGGGCGAAGGTTCACCTTTTGCAACTGCTGTTCATCGAAACTCTTGGCCCCTCTGACGTGTGGATCTATCAAATAAATTGAACACATCATTTGTAATTTCTCAAGTTTCTCAACATCCAGCGGAAATGACAAACATTTGAGCAACACGGTTTATCGGTTGCCAACCATGTGATTAATATGAGAGGCGGACATGTAATTAGTTAACTTTGAATACAGCCATCTATGATCAAATCCAGGGTCAACAAAGTCTAGACTAGCAAATACGGCCAGATTTTAACTTTTCTACACTTCCACAGTCAATCAATTACGAGCGTCTGGTCCGTCATTCATAATTCAGCCATCGTCCATTAAAGAAATCACCGCGTCTATAATCCAAGAACCTATTTCATATAACAGTATTAGCACCGAATTCAAAAAGACAGTCATGGTATACATAAACAAAGGCTAGTTGCCTGCAAGAGAGAAGCCTTCAACAGTTTTCAATGATGCCGGCAAGACATCATGATGTTCCAAAAATATCAAATCCGTATCGCCAGTCAGTATTTTTAATCCAAAATATTCGTTGTAAAGTCGTCATCTAGAGAATGAAGTAGCTCAGTCACGCTTTGATTGTGACTATAGCTGGATTATTATAATGACACTATGCTATAGTCCATGTAGGATACCCTACATAAGGTAGCTCTATATTAGCCGCAACGTCTGACTGTCAGTGATCAATAGGACCCAACGTCGTGATATGACTGAAATATAGTTAAAAGCGACGTTAAATCATATTCACTCACTCTCACTTATTACCGATAATATTGTATTTTTATAAGTAGCTCCCATATCATTCCCATACAACATGTAGCCTTTTGGACAAATCAAAATGGCATCAATTCAGATGGAGAATAAGTTGGCACTGGGGTTCTGTTGGAGCATGCTCGAATACCTAAAGCTACATGTATAACAATGCTCTCAGATATTGCTTTTTATACTGAAAGCATGTACTGTCATTTTGAGCTTGGAAAAGAGATCAGGCCAGTCGTCTATAAAAGCTTTATGATCTATTCTCACTTACATGCATGTGGGACATGAATTTGACCTGGAGAAATAGGTCAAGGTCAGTCATATTTGATAGATGTCTCTTTCTTTAGTAGTTTCTTATGTGGTATAAAGAACATTGTGGGTAAAATCCTTCATAAACTCTGGTAATAAATAGAATCTGATCTTGAAAACAAGGAATAACGTTCGGTCATTCAATTTCAATTTAATTACATGTATGCAATTTGAAAAACCTGACTATAATTCTTCGAGATATATCATAAGATACAGTGAATGACCTTGTAAAATAGGTCAAGTTCATTGATCTCGGGTAGACTTCTAGTTCATCACCAGTTATATGTGCAACACGAATTTGGAGACCCTAATTATAATCATTCAAAAATGGTCGAAAAACTACAATTTCACCTTTTTAAACCAGGGCAAGTTCCGTCATTTCTAACAGGCGTCGGACTCACCGCCTGCTGCAACTGCTGTGTGAATTTGGAGAGCTGTCCTCCAAGAGATATCTTGTCCACAACGAATATGGACGGACGGACAGGAAGACAGACGACGCCAAGAATACCTCTTTGGCCAAATTGGGCCGAGAGGTAACGGTAACAAAATACGTTGTGAAGAACTACAGAACAATATCGTTACTCACTCTTCTCTCTTAAATCTCTGGGTGAGCCTCTGGACTCAATCTTGAGGCCGCTTTTATTCATTTCATGAGTGAATGACCTGCTCGATCTTTTAAGATACTCTGAATTAATCCATATATACACGGACGACTCAAAATACTTAAAACTGTCAAATATCTTAGGAGGATTGCACTTTGTTGCTAATGTATTTAAACAATGTCTGATTTCGGTGCCATGTTTGGAGGATTACAGTTAATAATATTTATCGAACATTATTTCCGTCACTAAAAAAAGAAACGTAATATTTGTTGATAGCCTGTTACACGAATTTATACGTGATTTTCAGAATGATAGAGGAGATTTTGTTTAATGACAAGAAGCATTTAAAGTTAAATTATTTTGGAACAGATGAATTTTATAACAAATGATGTTATATTAACAATGTATGTTGTTCTGCTAGGTTTACAGACACTATGTGATACTGCGTGGTACTTTGTAGTTACATGTACTTTGTTGTAATTACTGGGACAAGAAAAAAAAACTTCTTTAAATTTATATTTATTCTCGTGTTATGCAAGTGGGAGTTTGAAACGAGAGCAAAAAATACCCATAGATTATCATATTTTGGAAAAGAGGGGGATTTGTATTACTTTAAAAGCTGGGTGAATGCTAATAATCGTTACCAGTTATTTTTTTTGATAACTTGCGTGTGCCGCGACTTGATCATTTGTACTCACTATGTGGAACTTTGTAGTCACTTTGTGGTAATTACTGGGCACTTTTTATTATTTAATGTGAAGCATGTAAAATAATATAGTCTTATGTCCACATAATATTGTTTGTCGGTCAGAAATATTTTGGTACAAATGATAACAATTTTATATAAAACTATATTATTTTATTGATTTATTGTATTTTGTCCTGTTCAAACATCGACTGTGCTCAATATGTGCTACTTTGTGGTTAATGTCTGTGCGCTTTTTCATGACTTTGTGCAGATGTTGGTGGGGGGTCATTTCGCACGAGATTATACACAGGTATGTCAAATATTGTTCTATGTCGTTATCATAATGTTTGCGGTATTAACACATCTCTTTAGAAGGCGCAAAGCTGTCTGACTATTGGAAATGTGGAAGGAAAGTTTGTGTTTGTACAATATTATCAAACAATGTTATTTATGATGTGTAACGGTAGGTACCGTATGTAAACATCACCAATTTTAAAGCCAACGTTACATGGCTTCTTTCGTACTAACGAAGCCAGGTAAACTTGGCTACCAGTATTTAGGTGGTTCTTTGTGGTACATAACCTTTGCCGTAATTACGCGCATGGTACTGATACGTTGTGGTAATTACGCACAATTTATGGTACTTTGTGGTAATTACGCAAAATTTATGGTACTTTGTGGTAATTACGTACAATTTGTGGAACTTTGTGGTAACTAGTCACACCTGCTAAACTCAGTATAGTTCTGTTCTATCGTGACGGTCAGTATTTCGGATAGCTTCGAACGGAATGTTGCGCAAAGCTGTCTGACTATTGGAAATGTGGAAGGAAAGTTTGTGTTTGTACAATATTATCAAACAATGTTATTTATGATGTGTAACGGTAGGTACCGTATGTAAACATCACCAATTTTAAAGCCAACGTTACATGGCTTCTTTCCTACTAACGAAGCCAGGTAAACTTGGCTACCAGTATTTAGGTGGTTCTTTGTGGTACATAACCTTTGCCGTAATTACGCACAATTTGTGGTACTGATACGTTGTGGTAATTACGCACAATTTATGGTACTTTGTGGTAATTACGCAAAATTTATGGTACTTTGTGGTAATTACGTACAATTTGTGGAACTTTGTGGTAACTAGTCACACCTGCTAAACTCAGTATAGTTCTGTTCTATCGTGACGGTCAGTATTTCGGATAGCTTCGAACGGAATGTTGCTCTCTCTTCGAGGCCAGTGATGAATGAATATATACTGTACCATTCTCGGAGAAAAAGTATCACTCACTTGACACCCTGGAGTACCGGTACATTGAGAGATAGGTGAAAATTACCTCAAGATACTACCTCCTATTCATACTGGTGTTCAATTTCATAATGTTCACAAAATTCGAACGAAAATGATGCTGGAACAGTCGAGGTGATCTTGACTTAACAAAATGTATTTTACTCGCCACAACAAAGATGTCTTCGCATGTTAAACCAATTGCGTATACAAAAGTAGGACCTACAAATGTTATGGACACGGATGACAAAACTATACAAGTGTTGATATGTTCATTTAGTGCAGAAAAAATACGCAGTCTCATGACACCATGACTGTTTCTTACTCGTATAGTTTATAAAATGATCTAAGCCACACATTAGTCAGGAGGTGGGGTGCAGCTAGGATCTACGAAAAGCATTTTAATAATGTTACACTATTCACACGAGTAGGCTCTTCGACAAAATAACAAACAGATAATATGGAACCCTTTTGTAATAATGAACATTTTAATAGTCTTCAGGTCAAAGTTTAATATTAGAATCACGACACTGTATACAAGGAGATACATGTAAGCTTATCCGAAAGAGAACATAGGGGTTTCTGCCTTCACCTGTCAATCACAATGCAATGTACAACTTGCCGTTGGCGGCAACTGACAATCAAAGGACTGAATGTTACGGTGAACCCACGGGGGATTGCCCCTTAACCCAGCTGGTGAGCTAGTCTGGTCTAGGAGATACATCGATGACCTCGTTTGACCCCGGCCGATCTGCTGGTCTTCAACGGACTGAACTGTGCCTGTCTTGAATCATTCAACCCTCAACTGTGCATACTCGAACAGTCTATATCATAATAAAGCATTGTATCACATAAAGCATACCTGTGTTTGTTCAAAACGACTGAAATTAGGCGACTTCTTGTATTCCACACGCGAACACACCGCTCTTACTGGCGTGGATCGGACCATACGCAAAGCACTCCAGTAAGATGAGGACCCGGATGTAAAACTGATACCCCACACGGTCCATTTGACCAGGTATGGGCCCTCAATCACTCAACAAACCTCCACGAATCCCCAGAATGTCTGCTTTCTATACTACGGCCAGCGCAAAATGATGAAAACGGACGATACATTAGTCCAGTCGGATCCCACTCTGTAACGTTTGCCACCGTGTAAATACTTAGATGGTACAGATTGAACTCAGAACTCGTATTTAAACAAGCACACCATTTACTTCCAACTTCCGGTGTCTCCAGGGACCGTCTCCAATATACAAAGGTCAAGGTCACGGTACTTAAGGGACCATCTCACAACAACAGTAGCATAATATGCTACATCTCCCCTTGTTTTTCTTAGAATACATGTATGACCTAGTACTGTTACAACAATACACAATTTGATCAATTCAACTTAAAACACTGTTGCATAAGATAACCATGGTAACGTAAATTAATTCAATTCTTTACCAAATACAATTGTCTCTGTTCAAAGTCTCTGTAACTTTAGTAACTGTTAAACTGTAAAGTTCTTCACCAACTATGATTTACTGGTTCACATATTTCTATCAAATCATTACCATGTTGCCATCCAGTATACATGTATTGTTACATGTTGACATATGATTTCCTCCAACATCATACATGTACATTTCAATGCAGTCCATTGTACATGTGTGTAAATTTCAAAATTTACTTAGTGTTCTCACCGTACATGTATATGCTGTATAAAGCTCGATCATTTCTCAATTACATTAATGCAAATTTATGAATTATGAAATGTAAATAATTATGATCAAATAAATCAATCACTTTGATTTTAACAACAGTTTTGTAGTTTTGTGTTCATTCATCGAGTTCTTCAATTTCATGACATTAATGTAAATTCAGAACTTAACATTTTACCACTTTTCTCAACCAATGAAATACTCATTTACATGTCCTGTTCAATTGAATATCATTCACTTTCTATATCATTTAATGTATCCAGATCATTGGAATGTCATTCAGTTTCGCAATTAATCAATCTGTCAAATGATTCAAATTTATGTATCACTCAATTTCATAATCGTTCAGTCGGTCAGATAATTTTATCACACGCTGAGGTCTGGTCGACTCACTGATTAGCTCGACATCTGTACGTGAATAACCAATGCCTGTCTGCGATGGTGTGGATTGTTGCTTATCCACACTTCCCTCCCCTTTTTCTTCAGAACGACGATACTTCTTGAGATGAGCGACATTTCGGGGGTACCGAACTCCCTCTGGAGATTCCACGACCACTTCACTTCCGCGTTTCGATATTACCGTATACGGACGGTGTTCGAAAGTAGTCGAAAGTTTGTCAATGTGCTTTTGCTTGAGCAAGACTTCATCTCCGGCACACATTGAGTTTTCACCCGCCATTCTCCGTTCGTCAGCATAGTTTTTCGCCTTCAGTTTCATTTTCCAGTCTTTTTCACGCACAGACTCGGGAATAAATGAAACTGACGTTGACACCTGAGGTATTTTCGACCTGATTTTGCGATTAAACATCAGCTCAGCGGGGCTGACGCCTGTACTGCAATGCTGCGTGCTCCGATATGCTAACAGAAAAGTGTTCAGTTCTTTTCTCCAATCGTGGCCTTCCACATAACTTGACTGAATAGTTTTTAACAATGTCCGGTTGTGGCGCTCAACTTCGCCTGCCTGGGGCCACAATGGGGGCGACTTGCGGTGTTCGATGCCATTGATTTCCAAGTAGGCCTCCGTTTCAGCGGAAACCAGGTTAGATCCATTGTCACTGGTTATCGAACACGGTAAACCGTAGCGCGAAAACATTTCCTCAAATTTTTCAATAATCTTCTCCGACGTCGTCGAGTTCACAATAGCCACCTCGGGAAATCTTGAATAATAGTCTACGACAACTAGCAAACTCTCACCTGTCGGAAATGGTCCGAGAAGATCAACCGACATATCTTGCCATGCAGATTCCGGCAATTCTCTCCGTTTCATTGGTTCCGGGTGTTCTGGTCTGCCCACGACTTCACACGCATGGCAAGTTCGACATAAACGCTTCGCGTCATTGTCAATACCCGGCCACCATACACTACCACGTAATCGCTGTTTCGTTTTTAGAATTCCCTGATGCCCCTCATGGGCTGAATTTAGCACGGTTTTTCTCAGGGATTTTGGAATGACCAAACGAGTTCCACGGAGAACCAAATGTCCAAGAGAAGACAACTCTCCTCTCACATGCTTCTACTCCGTTAACGTAGAGAAGGACTGATCTCCACTCTCAACGCAACGTTTAAGTTCGCACAGTTCTTTATCTTTAGCCGACGCTTTCTCCACATCTCTAGAATTAAGCGCGCGAGGAACAGATTGTTCAGCCATGAAGTAGATGTAGCCACTCTTCGGCTATATTTCTACTAGAAATCGGACTCTGTGGGGTTAACCGAGATAATGCGTCCGCGACGTTTTGAGAGCCTGGTAGATATTTCACCGAAAACTTGTATGGTTGTAACCTCAAAACCCCTCTTTCAATTCTGGCACAGGGTTTTGATTTCGGCGAATATATTATTTCTAATGCTCGATGGTCCGTGTGAAGTTCAAATTCAATCCCGTATAAATACATGTCGAGGCGCTCACATGCCCAGACCAATCCTAGTGCCTCTTTTTCTGTCTGTGAGTACCTGCGTTCAACATCGGTTAGGCTCCTACTTGCGTAAGAAATTACACGAATTTCACCCTTTTGTTCCTGACACAGAATACTTCCTAAACCTACAGGGCTCGCGTCCGTGATGATGATTGTTCTAGCCTTTTTATCAAAATAAGCCAGCGTTTCTCTGTTTCCTAGTCTATCCTTCAGAGTCTCGAATGCCACAGACTGTTCCTTCCCCCACACAAATGGAACATTTTTCCTCGTTAGCCTACGGAGTGGCTCATTGATAGTAGCCAAGTCTGCGATAAATCTAGCACTGAAATTTACAAGACCGAGAAAGCTCCTAACTTCCGACGCTGATTTCGGTACCGTCGCGTTTTTCACGGCTTCTACTTTCGTTTCAGCAGCCTCTATTCCATGGCGTGAAAGGACATGACCATAAAATACTAATTTTGGCATTCCAATCTGACACTTTGCTTTATTCAGAGTTAAGTTTGCTTCTCGTAGCGCATTCAAAACTTTTTCAAGTCTTTGATCATGCTCCATTTTGTCCTTACCATGCACGACAATATCGTCCGATATATTCTGAGCACCTTCGCAGTCGTGCAACACCTTTCAAATCACATTTTGGTACATCTCAGGTGCACTACTGATGCCCATCATTAGCCTCTTGTACCGATAGAGACCCTTAACTGTTACAAACGTGGTAATTTCCCTTGATTTTTCACTCAAATCAATTTGATGATAATCCATGCGGAGGTCAAGTTTGCTAAAAACAGTACTTTCATTTAGGTCATTTAGCACTTCATCCACTGTCGGGATAGGGTGTCTCTCGCGAATCACCGCTTCGTTCGCGCGCCGCATGTCAACACATATACGGATATCACCAGACGGTTTTGGTACAACTACGATTGGTGAAATCCACTTAGCCGCAGCTGGACCTGAAACTTTTTCAATAATGTCAGCCTGTTCAAGTTCATCGAGTTTTGCCGCAACTTTTTCTCGGATGCTGAACGGTAGTTTGCGTAGCGGCTGCGCGACAGGTTTTATTGATTCATCGATATGAATGTCAAGTTTATAGTTTTTCAATTTTCCAACGCCAACAAAACATTCTGCATATTTTTCCCACACTGTTTCTGTTGTATTGACCGAATTCACCTGCGGACCTAATTGGAGGACATTTAGTGCGACTAACGTATCACGTCCTAACAGTGATTTTGCTTTTCCCTTAATCACTAGAAATTCAGCCTTCACTCGATTTCCATTTTCAGACACCCACGTTTCAGCAGTGAATTTACCGAGTACATTGAGTGGGCGATCAGATCCATAAGCGTACACATTTTTGTTGCATTTTTCACTTTTACATTTAAGTTTATTTTGTTTCAATTTTGTCCATACCAGTTCATTGACAATGTTGCAACTTGCACCTGAATCTATCAACATACTAACTGAATTTCCTCCAATTTTCACATCAATGAATCCATCCGTTCCTAATTTATCATTCACTGAGAAAACATATTCCTCATCGTCTGACGAATCATTGTTCTCCACATAGTTAACTTTGTACCCTGGTTTATCTGATTTATTTCCATTGAATTTTCTGAATTTGTATTTCGGCTTACCAGTTCCGGTACCGTACTCTGTTTTCTACCACAATGACTTCCGTTCTGTATTTTCGTCTTACAGCATTTGCTAAAATGACCTATAAGATGACAACGTCCGCATTCCTTCTCGCGTACGGGGCACTCGGGGTCACGGGCATAGTGACCTTTCTGAGCGCATCGATAATGATCTCTGTCATCTTTCTTTTGTCGGTTTCCCTTCTCTTCTACTCTAATTTTATTTACTTGTTCATTGTGGAAACCATTTCCCGACTTTTCCATTTTTGCTGCCTGTTTTTCTGCTGCCTCTGTTGCTCTGGCAATTTCAAGACAATTTTTCAAAGTTAATGTTTCACCTTTTTCTAGGAATTTTCTTCGTAATTTAGACGACCGACACTTGTCTACTATTTGATCTCTAATGTTGTCGTCTCTCTGATCTTCGTACTCACATAATACAGCCTGTTGTCTCAAACGTGTCGAAAACTGATCAACTGTTTCGTTTTCCTGCTGCGCCATTTGCCTGAACACGTGACGTTCATATGGCACGTTTGTGCGTGGCGCGAAATGTTTGTCTAGGGCTCGTACAGCCGATTCATAGTCTGTTCCAATCACTTCCAGAGTTTCAAAAATGTCCTGCACATTCATTCCAGCCAAATGCAATAGTAAGGCACGTTTCCTATTGTCCTTCGTTATGGCCTCACCCTCTGTATAATAGTCGAATGCACGCCGCCATCGCTTCCATCTTTGCGCCATGCTGGTAGGATCACCCGTACAATCAAACGGTGATAGGGCCGGAATGTCAACTGATTCTGCCATTTTGCTGTTCAGAATGTGAATAAAGTGTTCCTGATTTATCCTCGTCGCCAATTGTAACGTTTGCCACCGTGTAAATACTTAGATGGTACAGATTGAACTCAGAACTCGTATTTAAACAAGCACACCATTTACTTCCAACTTCCGGTGTCCTCAGGGACCGTCTCCAATATACAAAGGTCAAGGTCACGGTACTTAAGGGACCATCTCACAACAACAGTAGCATAATATGCTACACACTCACAAACAAAAATTACCACCCCCCATACCCCATACAGGCATTTTCCCGTATATTGTATAATACAAGCCCCTATTGTAGAGGTAAAGTCCGTGTTCCGCTTTTTATATTTTCGGGGACAAATCCGCATTTTACATGCATCCACCCATGACTTGATAGGCAGACCCCGATAAGCCAGGGACCGATATTCGCCCTTTGGGACAGGATTGATGAGTTTTCCCCTATTGTAGGGGTAAAGTCCGTGTTCCGCTTTTTATATTTTCGGGGACAAATCCGCATTTTACATGCACCCACCCATGCACCCACACTTCGATAGGCCCGGGACCGATATTAGCCCTTTTGGACAAGGTTGATATGGGGTTTCCTCTATTGTAGGGGTAAAGTCCGTGTTCCACTTTTTATATTTTCGGGACAAATCCGCATTTTACATGCACCCACCCATGACTTGATAGGCAGACCCCGATAAGCCAGGGACCGATATTCGCCCTTTGGGACAGGGTTGATAGGAGTTTTCCCCTATTGTAGGGGTAAAGTCCGTGTTCCGCTTTTTATATTTTCGGGGACAAATCCTCATTTTACATGCACCCACCCATGCACCCACACTTCGATAGGCCCGGGACCGATATTAGCCCTTTTGGACAAGGTTGATATGGGGTTTCCTCTATTGTAGGGGTAAAGTCCGTGTTCCACTTTTTATATTTTCGAGAACAAATCCGCATTTTACATGCACCCACCCATGCACCCACACTTCGATAGGCCCGGGACCGACATTAGCCCTTTTGGACAAGGTTGATAGGGGGTTTCTTCTATTGTAGGGGTAAAGTCCGTGTTCCGCTTTTTATATTTTCGGGGACAAATCCTAAATTTACATGCACCCACTCCCCCAACCTACCTCTCTCAGCAGGCCCCGATAAGCCAGGGCCCGATATTAGCCCTTTGAGATAGTTTTGATAGGAGTTTTACCCTATTGTCGGGTGAAGTCCGTGTTCCGCTTTTTATATTTTCGGAACAAATCCTAAATTTACATACACCCACTCCCCCATTCTACCTCTCTCGGCCCGATAAGCCCGGGGACCGATATTAGCCCTTTGGAAATAGAGTCGATAGGAGTATATTCTAGGGTAAAATCCATGTTCCGTATTTTATATCTGAAGAAATTTTACATGCACCCACTCTGCCTCTAGAGGGCAGCACCATCGAGGCCGGAGGAGAATCCCCTTTTTGTTTGTGGTCACCGATGAACAGGTCAGTACATGCATTCCTATCATTTTTCGGCAAACTCCATGTCTCTTCGGTCACCTCCGTGTCTTTTCGGTAACGTCCGTGACTCTTCGGGCACCTCCGTGTCTCTTCGGTAACCTCCGTGACATCTTCGGCCACCTCCGTGTCTCTTCGGCGACCTCCGTGACATCTTCGGTAACCTCCGTGTCTCTTCGGGTACCTCCGTGACATCTTCGGTCACCTCCGTGTCTTCCTCCGTAAATACCCGACTGTTCCCGTGTAAACTCGGATGTTCCCGGAACACACAGCTAAAGGACCCGGATATATAAGTCCCCGGATGTAAACCACAGATGAACAGGTCAGTACACGCATTCCTATCATTCAATATGACCTTGAACTATCACCTGATCTCCCCGTGATTCCCCAAATACAAGTCAGTACACGCATCCCATCAATGGTATTGCTAAAGGACCCGGATATAGGGCAATCCTTGCGAACGTGCAACAATGTTGCAATTCGGGGAGCCAGGTGTTCGGCACGTGACAACCCCAAGCAGACGACAGCA
The DNA here is from genome assembly GCA_036873755.1 of Hanleya hanleyi. Taxonomy (NCBI): domain Eukaryota; kingdom Metazoa; phylum Mollusca; class Polyplacophora; order Lepidopleurida; family Hanleyidae; genus Hanleya; species Hanleya hanleyi. The sequence continues at coordinate 37,597 of JAVTVY010012133.1, read as the reverse complement.
AAATTCTGGCGGGAAAAAACCCACAGGTCAGTACATGGCCTATCATCTTGCGAACGTGCAACAATGTTGCAATTCGGGGAGCCAGGTGTTCGGCACGTGACAACCCCAAGCAGACGACAGCGAAATTCTGGCGGGAAAACCCCCACAGACAGTACATGGCCTATCATGTTCCCTCTCACCGAAAAGACAAGGACGTACCCTTCGCATCTCACCGGAAACACACGAAGGTGAACGACATTGTAGGGAAAAACCCCACAGACAGGTCAGTACATGTCCTATCAGGTTCACAGGCCCCATTCACCCAGACCGGAAGTGACGTCATACCGCACGTGATGAGAAAAACCCCAACATGGCTAAACATGATCCAAGGTCAAAGACAAGATGAAAGGGTACAGGTCAACTCAAGTGCACTCAATGACCTTTGACCTCTGTCACGTGATATGCAAATTTCTGAGGTCAAAGGTCAATTAGAGGGCTTTTGCCGTCTATATACTACTTATGTTCATGTCGTGCGTCCTGTTATGCAGAAAATCTAATTTCCCAATTTTAGCAAAAATAGCCGATGAGTAGGTATAATTGCATGTTAATGTGTTCTCATATGACACGTAAACACTCTTATTGTTTTGTTAAGTGCCTGAGATATTCTCCACATACCAACGACGGTCTGGACATACCCGCGAGATATGCGTTGCGAGTCTGGACGGTATCGTGTCCAACAAGTATTAGATATCAAAAGTGTGGCCCATCAAGTATCATTGCAGAAGTGCAATATGTCCATTTCAGACGTCCATTTTCAAAATCCACGGTTAATTTCTCAAATAACTTTTTTTTTCTGTGCGTACGAACTACAGAGAGAGAGAAAATTCATTTGATCATCGCGTTCAGCAAATTTTCAGCTAAAAAGCGAAGAACAACATCAATCTATATCCAAAGATCAAATATCTAAAAACGACATATAACAAAATTACGTCACACATCAATTGTGGTCAAGTAAGCTTTTAGGAGTCTTTCATGTTAATTTCGCGCTCCTTCTCCCGGTGACCTCTGATTCAAGCACAATGTCCATATACCTAGCCATGGGGACCACACTTCGGCCTCAAAGTCCCAAATAACTTTGTCATGGTTACCACACTCGGGTACTGGATAAACACCGTTAAGATATCTCTTTCTACGATAACAAAATCATCATTGTACAAAAAATATATCTGTTTTTCTCAGATTTCTCAGTAAAGTCACAGCGGTATGGTCACAACATCTCCAGTATCTTATTGATCCTCCTTCCAGGAAGAGATATCATCTTCTCCTTTGAGCGAAGAGTTCACACACGATGCCTGGGCCAATCCACCAAATGGACTGAGTCGTCGACATCTATTTCGTCATCTATGGATCTAGAGTGGAATCCAGATGCCTTCGCGACATGCTCAACAATTCCACGCAACACACCTCCTTCCCACCTACACACAACTAGGACAACTTCGCGCATGACTTCGAACAGTTTTCTCACCTTTACATATGACAGACTGAAGCTCACGCCCTTCAACAGTCTGCACCTTCTCCCATCTCTTACTTCCAGATTCATCTTCTATTGTACACCCTTTAACAATCTGCACCTTCTCCCATCTCTTACTTCCAGATTCATCTTCTATTATACGCCCTTTAACAGTCTGCACTTTCTCCCACCTCTTACTTCCAGATTCATCTTCTATTGAACGCCCTTAAACAATCTGCACCTTCTCCCGCCTCTTACTTCCAGATTTATCTTCTATTGTACGCCCTTCAACAGTCTGCACCATCTCCAATCTCTTACTTCCAGATTCGTCTGCTATTGTACGCCCTTCAACAGTCTGCACCTTCTCCCATGTATTACTTCCAGATTCATCTTCTATTGTACGCTCATCAACAGTCATCACCTTCTCCCGCCTCTTACTTCCAGATTCATCTTCTATTGTACGCCCTTCAACAGTCTGCACCTTCTCCCATCGCTTACTTCCAGATTCGTCTGCTATTGTACGCCCTTCAACAGTCTGCACCTTCTCCCATGTATTACTTCCAGATTCATCTTCTATTGTACGCCCTTCAACAGTCTGCACCTTCTCCCATCTCTTACTTCCAGATTCGTCTGCTATTGTACGCCCTTCAACAGTCTGCATCTTCTTCATGTATTACTTCCAGATTCATCTTCTATTGTACGCTCATCAACAGTCATCACCTTCTCCCGCCTCTTACTTCCAGATTCATCTTCTATTCTACGCTCACCAACAGTCTGCACCTTCTCCCATCTCTTACTTCCAGATTCATCTTCTATTGTACGCTCATCAACAGTCTGCACCTTCTCCCATCTCTTACTTCCAGATTCATCTTCTATTGTACGCTCTTCAACAGTCTGCACCTTCTCCCATCTCTTACTTCCAGATTCGTCTGCTATTGTACGCCCTTCAACAGTCTGCACCTTCTCCCATGTATTACTTCCAGATTCATATTCTATTGTACGCTCATCAACAGTCATCACCTTCTCCCGCCTCTCATTTCCAGATTCATCTTCTATTCTACGCTCATCAACAGTCTGCACCTTCTCCCATCTCTTACTTCCAGATTCGTCTGCTATTGTACGCCCTTCAACAGTCTGCACCTTCTCCCATGTATTACTTCCAGATTCATCTTCTATTGTACGCCCTTCAACAGTCTGCATCTTCTCCCATCTCTTACTTCCAGATTCGTCTGCTATTGTACGCTCATCAACAGTCTGCACCTTCTCCCATCTCTTACTTCCAGATTCGTCTGTTATTGTACGCTCATCAACAGTCATCACCTTCTCCCGCCTCTTACTTCCAAATTCATCTTCTATTGTACACCCTTCAACAGTCTGCACCTTCTCCCATCTCTTACTTCCAGATTCCTCTGCTATTGTACGCTCATCAAGTCATCACCTTCTCCCGCCTCTTACTTCCAGATTCTTCTTCTATTGTACGCCCTTCAACAGTCTGCACCTTCTCCCATCTCTTACTTCCAGATTCATCTGCTATTGTACGCCCTTCCACAGTCTGCACCTTTTCCCATGTATTACTTTCAGATTCATCTTCTATTGTACGCCCTGCAACGGTCTGCACCTTCTCCCATGTATTACTTCCAGATTCATCTTCTATTGTACGTCCTTCAACAGTCTGCACCTTCTCCCATGTATTACTTCCAGTCATCTTCTATTGTACGCCCTTCAACAGTCTGCACCTTCTCCCATCTCTTACTTCCAGATTCATCTTCTATTGTACGCCCTTCAACAGTCTGCACCTTCTCCCATGTATTACTTCCAGATTCATATTCTATTGTACGCCCTTCAACAGTCTGCACCTTCTCCCATGTATTACTTCCAGATTCATCTTCTATTGTACGCTCATCAACAGTCATCACCTTCTCCCGCCTCTTACTTCCAGATTCATCTTCTATTGTACGCTCATCAACAGTCATCACCTTCTCCCATCTCTTACTTCCAGATTCGTCTTCTATTGTACGCACTTCAACAGTCTGTACCTTCTCCCACCTCTTACTTCCAGATTCATCTGCTATTGTACGCCCTTCAACAGTCTGCACCTTCTCCCATGTATTACTTCCAGATTCATCTTCTATTGTACGCTCAACAGTCTGCACCTTCTCCCGTCTCTTACTTCCAGATTCATTTTCTACTGTACGCTCCTCAACAGTCATCACCTTCTCCCATCTCTTACTTCCAGATTCGTCTTCTATTGTACGCCCTTCAACAGTCTGTACCTTCTCCCACCTCTTACTTCCAGATTCATCTTCTATTGAACGCCCTTCAACAATCTGCACCTTCTCCCACCTCTTACTTCCAGATTCATCTTCTATTGTACGCCTTTCAAGTCTGCACCTTCTCACCTCCCAAACTTTCAACAGATTTCTCACCATTACGCACAACATTCTGCATCTTCTTCCCTCCCTTACTTCCATTCCGCGCCTCTCACATTCTCCCCACTCACATACTCCCAACAGATTCCCCCCCCCCCCCACCACCACCACCACGCGACTACCACGACTACCACACGCGACTGTCACTCACGACAGCAGGGCCATGATAAACTCGACATCTCCGACAGAATGCGGCTTCACAAAGACGGCGCATTTGTCCAAATGACTTACATCGGAAACATTCCATCGCACGACCGGGAAGAACAATCAGCACTTTACATCTTAATCTACAAATTCCGTCTGATAAAAACGTCCAGTTGATCCGTTTCTACCAGCACAAATATCTTTTCGCAGATCTAATTTAAACTCGAATAACGGTGCTCTCACCTGCTTGTTCATCAATACATCTTCATCATAAACGAAATAAGTTAGACAGTGTGACCTCCACTGTGACTCGACCTGCAGCAAAGGGGCCAATTCTACCGTAAAATCGTCGATTGTCAAAACATCACACCATATAACTCGGACCGTAACAATCTCAGAAAAGAATACATTCAAGAAAAGTCTGCCCAAGTGCCTCTACTTCCTCTATCCCCGTTTCATGCTTAGCTAGTAAATTACCAAAACTCTCACGTATTTTTATTACACGTCTTCTGTTTTATTGGTCTCCTCACAGAGATTACAGGAAGCGAATAGAAAAAAAAACAACAGCGAGTGGGTGAATATGATTTTACGTTGGTTCAACTATATTTCAGTCATATCACGACGTTGGGTCCTATTATTTTTCACACCCGGAGTCTCCACGGGTAGGGTCATATTCTTTTTTACACTCAGGGTCTCCGTGCTAGATCTAATATATGGTCATCGAGAAAATGTGGCTTGAACTTTCTGCGAAAAACGATTTTGCTGTTAGCTATGTCCGCTTTTCCGTGGAATGAAATGAATAATATATTTCTGCCTGTAAGCAGCTGGTTCTTAGTTTGAATTCGGATTTTCATTCAAGCGACTAGCGGATGCCTCCTTCTTATATCGTGTCCCAGGATTTGATACTTTTGGTCAACCAAAATCGACGTGTGATCGCTGATGAAAACCACGTGACCGGGTCTGCAAGCATACGAATTGTTGCCTTGGTCTTTGCCTTTTCATTATTTCATGTTCCTGTATCTGTACTCAGCTGCAGACGACATTGTATCATTTGTATGGCTGTTAACCAGTACATGTACGTTCCGTTGAATATATATTTATATTTTTATATGTTCTTTTAGCTTTTTCTATATGTGCATCGATACTAATATAGACAGTTTGATCATTTAGACAGCTTTTTACCAGCATGTCTTCTTAACTTCCGTTCTGTAAACAGCTTTAGGGACAGAGAAAGCATTTGTATGGCTCAACTTCCCCCCCCCCCCAATATGTTTTTTAGTTTTTTTTTATTTCAGTCGTCCTTTGCTTCCCTTTTCGTGAACAGCTGTATCGACAGATTGAGCATTTATACAGCTTTTCACTGTGTTTGTTTCTTTATGCTTGACTATGTTTCTTTTCGCTGTACAGTTATATGAACAATACGCGCAATTGTCGCCAGTATGTTTTCTTTCGTGTTCCCTAAGTTCTGTGTTCCCTAAGCTCCGTTTAGCGATATTTGGACAGCGTACATTTTATGGCTTTTCGCCAGTAGCAAAATGTGCCTTTTCATGCCTTTCTAGGTTTCCTTTCTGTGTACAGCTATAAGAACAATACGAGCATTTGTATGGTTTTTCTCCAGTGTGTGTTCTTTCGTGTTTCCCAAGGCTTCCTTTATGTGAACATCTATATGGGCAGATTGGGCATTTATATGGCTTTTCACCAGTGTGTGTTTTTTCATGCGTGTCTAGGTTTCTTTTCGCTGTACACCTGAACGAACAATACGAGCATTTGTATGGTTTTTCGCCAGTATGTCTTCTTTCGTGTTCCCGTAGGTGTCTCTTTTCCGTGGAACTATATGGACAGATTGGGCATTTATATGGCTTTTCTCCAGTGTGTGCTCTTTCATGCGTGACTAGGTATCTTTTTGCTGTACACCTATACGTACAATAAGAGCATTTGTATGGTTTTTCGCCAGTATGTATTCTTTCGTGTTCCTGTAGGAATGTCTTTTGCGTGGAGCTATATGGACAGATTGGGCATTTATATGGCTTTCCACCAGTGTGCGTTTTACCAGTGTGTGTCTTTTCATGCGCTTCTAGGTTTCTTTTTGCTGTACATCTAAACGAACAATATGAGCATTTGTATGGTTTTTCGCCAGTATGTGTTCTTTCGTGTTCCTGCAGGTGTCTCTTTTGCGTGGAACTATATGAACAGATTGGGCATTTATACGGCTTTTCACCAGTGTGTGCTTTTTCATGCGTGACTAGGTATCTTTTCGCTGTACATCTGTACGAACAATACGAGCATTTGTATGGTTTTTCGCCAGTATGTGTTCTTTCGTGTTCCCTTAGGAGTCCCTTTTTCATGGAGCTATATGGACAGAGTGGACATTTATAAGGCTTTTCACAAGCATCAACTCTTTGAGGTGTCTTTATGTTTCCTTTCCATGAACTCCGACCTTCCATTTCACAAAAGTGTTTTCCCTCATGTTTGTAAAGATTGTCTTGAAATTCGGTTTCAGGTGGACAGAGCGATGAGGTGTGGGGCTGAATCTCCGAAGGAGGCATTTCATTTGACCTCCGGTGACATAAATACTCTTCGCATTTCTTCCCATGTTCTATAATTTCTGGAGATTTTTGCTGAAGTATGCCGAAAGCTGAAGTATGCTGACTGTCCGCTTCTGACGTGGGAAATCTTGAAGATCCGCTGAATATTTCTGTATTCTCTCTTCTCTTGACGTCTACCCTATACATGGCTACAGGGAAAGGACTGCCAGACAAGTTGAACAAATCATCGACATCTGTCCGTTCGTCATCAGAACGGTTCTTGTCCGAGGGCTGAATATAAAAAAAATATATATATCATCAACCTTTTAGCTTTACGAAGTGTGTGAAAGTCTTACTGCGTAATAGAACAAGTTAGGAATTTCATGCATGCATGTAACACAGTTTAAAGTAGATAAAGTAAGCACGTACATGTAACTCGCCATCCGTACAATACTGTTCATGACTTACTTGTTTACTTGGCTCATACTTAGTATCATCTACGACTGTTTCCTCTTCTACATCATACTGGACCTTCGGTTCTATCTTCATTGTTACATCTGCTGGTAGTTCTACCTTCATTGCCTCGTCTACTGGTGGTTCCATCTTCTCTGTTACATCTACTGGTGGTTCTATCTTCTCTGTTACATCTACTGGTGGTTCTATCTTCTCTGTCACATCTATGGGTGGTTCTATCTTCACTGTTACATCTAATAGTGGTTCTACCTTTATTGCCTGGTCTACTAGTGGTTCCATCTTCACTTTTACATCTACTGGTGGTTCTGTCTCCTCTGTTACATATACTGGTGATTCTATCTTCACCGTAGCGTCTATGGGTGGTTCTGTCTTCTCTGTTACATCTACTGGTGGTTCTATCTTCTCTGTTACATCTATGGATGGTTCTATCTTCACTGTTACATCTATGGGTGGTTCTATCTGCACTGTTACATCTAATAGTGGTTCTATCCTCTCTGTTACATATACTGGTTGCTCTATTCCCACTGTCATATCTGACGGAGAATGATTAATTGGCTCATCCTTAGACCACTGTTCCTCGTTCATGGACGCATACTCAGAAGACTTTATTTCATCAACTTGCGCCAATGATCCGTATACTTGCTTGAAAGAGTCCAGTTTTACTGATAGGTCTTCCATTTCCTCTAATTGTGATAGACAGCTATGTCTCACTGAAATAAAAGCAGAGAAGAATTAGAGATTTGAGACTGTGTTTAAAGCGGACTCCTTTACCGGTTGACACCAAATCGAACCGAGAGCATCCTCGCAATACCAAACACTTCACTCCCCTTTCTTTACTATCGTCCGTCAAAAAAGTATACCATTGTGCTCACCATGAGAGATCCTCCATTCATACAATGCACGTAATTTGTAACAATATTCGTTGCCCCTCCCTCTTCACCCCACACCCACCAGAACAGCAAATACGTATTATCTAGTCACAGACCAAAATATCGCCAACACGGCGCGTGATCCTCATGACGATTGAATGTTGTTTTGTTGCTATAAGCCAGCTGACCCATGAACATATATATCGCGTAACATTTGATTTGATTAGCTTCGGTGGCGGAGAGGTAAGAATAATTAATTAATTTTGGTGGCAGGACTCTTAATAAATTTTTAATGATAGAATGGAGAACACATACATTCAATTTTCCAGCGGAATTTTGCCACATAAAATATGCGTAAATGTTATACGAAATTTCTCCAGTCACAATGACACTACGCTGCAATCGGTAACTGATACATTTATGTCCCAAAATTGAATTTCTTAGTTTAAAACTTAACTGCAAACAATGTTAAAATGTTAATAACACTGTGAGTATTTAGACTTATAGGTGTAGGCATACTTGGGTGTTCCAATAGTATTCAAGAATGTAACGCTTTCGGTAATTGGCATACATCAGACATATTAAAACAAAATAACTCGTCCTCTAAAGTCTCTCGTTCATGGGACGAGGTGCGAAACTGTATATATGCCACTCGGGCAGACCTAATTTCCACGACATAAAGAAATATTATTGAAAATGAAAACTACCAGATTGCCTACAAAATCTGACTCTGCGAGCATTTTCCAGGCGGGCGTATTAGTTTCGCACAACTTGTGGTTCAATCTCTGCTGGTCAAAGGACAAAAAGCCGTCACACACACACACACACACACACCTGACCTAGATTGCAAGGCATAGAATAAACTCAGGCAGCAATGAAGCTCCCTCATAATATGTTTTCAATAGTTAATACATTGGGCATTTAAAAATTAATGAAGAAGTGGCACTACTTTTCCACGTATCAGACCCGTTATGCTCCCTGTCAGTGCAAATCAATATCAGTAGTAACCTTGACCTCGGGCTGTGTCACGTGGTGTTTGTGGCCTCGTTATTGAATCTTTTCTTAGCGTTTTACTACGCGAGCAAAACCGACATGATACTTTGTGTGCGCTGATATTATCGGACAAAAAGTTTGCCGGTTTGACAACAGTTATTCTGGTCGCATGCACAATTACTAGTGGTGCGACTTGGATGGACACATACCAAAGAGAAGATTTTGCATAGTGAGTAGATATGGCATTGCAGAATTTCGACAAAAATCAGTGGATTTTCAGTGGTGGGTGTGGTAGTCTAGATGGTTCAAGTAGTTCCCTTGGGCAAAGGGGCATTTTCAGAAATAAATGAAGTAGATGTCTGCCTTCTTACATTAGGCTAGGCAGAATACATTGACCACCCCTCCCTGTTGAAAACACATGATATGACGAAGTTGCACAGTAATATTGCTTTGTGTCGTATATGGTCAGTCACACTCGCGTGGCGCCTTTACATTTCGTCTTGAGTGTATGTAGGGACTGTGCAAACGTTCTGTGGTTTAGGCTGTTAGACAAGTGTCAGTGCTGTCTATCTACATGTACATGTAGTCTCAATCTAATGATACACACTTCTAGTTAATTTGCTTTTGGCATTTTCCAGAGGACTTTCTGACGCCAGATAAGTGAGGATATTAAAAAAGAACCTGAAAAATCCATTTTATTGAGCGAAAGTCTACAGGGTCTATCTCAGTAAACATCCCACAATAAACGACCCTCAAGGGCGTAGTAAACCGAGTTCTTTTGCTGTTGTTGGTGGTGTTGTTATTACAGTGTATTTTGGAAAATACTGAAGGGCGTATGGCTGATGATACTGTCATTGCATGTGCAGTAAAATTAGTTCCTGGACTTGTGTAAACGTTAAACACTGAGAGTAAAAGCATGGTACACGATAATAAAGTGAAAATCTTACCATTAAGCTGTGTCACTTTTTGGTCACTGTAAGTTATACACAATATGGAATCAACTCCTACAGAATACAGAAATAGAACGGATACCATACAAATATTGACATAAGCTTTTAATTTTTAACCACATAGTTGCCAATGGATTTTAAAAAAGAATCCCAAATTTATCATTGTTAATTGGTACATACAGATATATTTGGAATAATTGTTTTAAACTTCATGTCAATTGAATGGTTAAAAACTAATCGTCTATGTGAATATATATATGGTGTCCTTTCTATTTCTGTATTTTGCAGTCGTGAGCTTATTCCATATTGTGTGTAATTTACACTGACCTAAAGTGACACAGCCTAATGGTAAGGTTTGCCATTTATTATTATCGTGCATCATGTTTGCACTCTCAGTATTTAACGTTTACATAAGTCCAGGAACTAAATGCATTGAACTGGAAATGTCATTATCTTCAGGCATACGCTTTTCAGCATTTTCCAAAACATACTGAAACAACAACAACACCAACATGCACTCGGTTCATTATTAAGGCCTTAATCATTCCGAGGGAAAATGTGAGAATGTGTGAAAATTCACTCACATGACAATCTTGAGTATGTTGGCAGAAAGGTGAGTACGACCTCAATAGTGTAGCCTTCACGACCGAGTACGACTGGCAATGCTGCACAAGTATATTACTCGCCGCAACGGATATAAAATTCGCGCGCCAAACACGTGTATATACAAAATCAAACGTATACCTGGAGTGGACACGGACGCCAAAAAATATCCAATTGCTCAGTCTGATCTTCGTTCATTCATGACAACTTTACCACGACGAGAGATGTCAGGTCTCGCCGAGCTTGTATAGTTCATAAGTTGTTCTATACAAGTTAAACGAGTCTCTGGCTCACTTCCCAACGAACACAATGTCACAAAAAAAAAACATTATGTAAAATATTATCATAAGGGGTTTTTTTTCAAAACGTTATGAAAAATATAAAAAAGCTTCATTTCAACGTTATGAAAACCTATTCAAAACATCGCGCACAGTCATGTTATTAAAACAGATCGTGAAAACAGTACAATGAAATAGTGCATCTTAATGTTTTTTACGTAATGATATACAACGTTACATAAAAGTGTAGGGTTATATCATTGTTATGAAAACGTTTTTGAAAATGTTAAAAAAACATTTTCCAAACATCATAATTAAGTTTAGAGAAAATATCGCAACAAAATTACATTGAATCATATGAATGTAATATCATAAAACATATAAGGTACTATCAACATTATGAAAATGTTTTCAAAAACTGTTTGAAGAAATCTTTTCAAATCATCATAATCACGTTATTACGAAACACCAACATTACATTACAATGAAACGCGTTTTTTCGTAATGTAATAAAGAATATGTTATATGATATATATCCTCAGTAAGAAAACGTTTTCAAAGATGTTTGAAGAAATGTTTGCAAGACATCATACTCATGTTATTACGAAATATCATTACAATGATCTCTTTTCGTTCGTGATGTTATACAACATAAAAGTGTGGGGTTATACCAACGTTATGAAAACGTTTCAATAATGTTTAAAGAAGGTTTTTCAAAACATCATTTTCACGTTATGAGCAACATCAAGGAAACATCACAATAAAACGTCATCTTAAAGATTGTTTTGTAATCTTAAAAAATATAAAAGTTTGGGATAACGTCAAAAGAAAAAAAACATTATGAACACGTCAGAAAATATTTTCGAACTCATTTCAGTGTCATCCTTTTTATGATAAGATTTTGAAACAGAAATGCTTCAGGAAGTACTTATTTCGTGAAATTAAAATGCTGCAACATCATTATGACCAGCTGTAACATGATTATGACCATCAACATATTATGAAATATCAGCAAATCATACCTCGATTATCAAATCATAAAACTGTTCTAGATGATGCCCAGTGATATGCAGTACGATAAGAGATTGAACTGTTAAGCAGGCTACCAGACCATGGTAAAAATTTCTTGCGCAGATTTTAATCGCAAGCAACTTCTCCAAATTCGGTTCTGTTTGTCTTGTCATTTCTGCGATAGGCAATCTGAAAACAAACACACATGGCAACATACGTAGTTTCGACTGATTCGAAGTTACCATGCAATTGATTCAATTCAAAATGAGGACCGAAATGGGCCCGCTTCGCATTATGAGACAGGTGCACGAAGAATACATTATTTTCAGAACGTTTCATAGAAACTTATTTTCCTACGAATGCAGGAAGATAATCTGAATCTAAGAATGAGACCGCAAAATTAGCTGTAGAACATAAAAAAAACTGTCCGAAAATGCTGTAGGCGTACGAATTACCCTCAAATAACTCAAAAACCTCCGCAAATATCACATTTATAGAGATCCAACATTTCGTCTTACCACGCGTTCCACCGTCAAATCCCATCCGCTATCAAAATGGTTTTATTTTTGTTTTTTATATATAAAAAATATAACTTTACCTCGGATGACAGAAATAAAACTGTATTTTGGATATCAAAATTCTCAATTATTATTATTTTTTTAATATATATATCAAAAATAAACTTTTCAAGAAAAATTTTTTGATATAAACAAAACAGATACCAAAACGGCTTGCCATATGTACAACAATGGCGGATCTCTTGTGGCCCGTTTATTGGATTACAGACCGGTGTTCCTTAGTCTGACCAGACAGAGAGGCCACTAATTATGCCATATTAACAACCTTTTGTATGTTTTGTCTATCAGTAGTTTGTCAATACCCAAGTTAATGAGGACTTCTGCCCGATAATCTGATTAATTTAATTTCCCTAGCCCGAAAACATCGGCTAAGGAGTCTATTTTTTTAGGTTGTTGTTGCTGAATCGGACTCCTTAGCCCGAAGGACTAATAGAGCCTGAAATGGAAATGCCTAAATAAGACGACAGTCGCTCGAGATCTTTAACTGCACACGGCGTGGGAAATTGGGATAGAGGCACAAAAAGCATTTTATCGAATAAATAATATGATTTGGCATCTCCAGCAATATGACAACCACCTAATGACTCCTTTAATTAGATGAAATCTGCCTTCAAACACGGATTTTGTCAAAAAACCGTTGTGTTCTTTCTCCACGGTTGACAGGGACATGCGCAGAATATGGTTGACCTTTTGGCTCACGTCATCAAGAAATAGACCCATGCGAACTATAAACCAATAAGCGACGTGTGTTTATTCACGTGATCAGAAAGGTCACGAGATAAAAATACCCTTACAACATCTCAGAAACGCACCAAAACGGGAAAATCAGTCAATGTTTTCCCCACACGTTTGATCACATTTTGTCAGCATCAAAACAGTCATGAAAGATGGTACATGGTGAAAGAAGCTCAGGTCGGTCAAACTGTATCAAATTGGCATATTATTTCTCTCCCGTTTTGTTATTTTCGTCAGCGAGTCACTTTTCGGGACATCAGATTTTATCGCTAAAATTTAACCTAGGAGCGATCTGGGCTGTGATAGGAATGCCACGCCCCCTTACCTATTTTCACCTATCACAGCCAGAATTTCTGGGTTATAATTTCCCCAGCACAGAGGGATGGAATTTAATTTATTCCATAGACACAGAGGAAGAGAACAAAGCTGCCTGAACCAGATCCTCAGTGGTCATACCAAACTGAAACATCATCAGGTGACGCCGTCTACTTTCTCAAGCATAAGAGAACAACAGCATTTTGGGAATATAGCACCATGTGATTTTTTCTTGTAGCACCAGCGAAAAATACCCATCAAGTTAAGAGTGGACTTACAGATAAACAACAACAACAAAAAGAGGATCCTCGGTAATAATAATCATTGTTATACCGTTGAATAACAACACGTCAATTCCTTGCCACTTGTTCTTTAATATTACAAAGATTGACTGAAACAAAACAAAAACAAGGTAAGAGAAAATGCACATAAAGTGCTTAAATAGCGCTTAGCTTTTCGGATGCATGTATTTAAACAGTATAGCATTATCCAGGTAACTGTACTGACATCTATTGTACGACAGAGCAGAAAGCATGCATATTGCCCACATGCATTATTCTAGTACAACAACAACAACGCTATATTGAGCAAATCCAGCATAAATCACTGATTGAGTGGCACAAAACTTCTAATGATTTAAATCGTTCACTGATATAATGGATACTGCACGCTGCATTAAATAGGTCGAGTTACTCAAAGAAATGAAACGAAATACAAATTGGGAGAATCGAACGATGGTGTACGTGCACTTTTAACACAGGGTACATGGGCTTATACATGCCGCCCGACCTATATACTCAGCACCGGTGAAGCCGGCTTACAGTTCAGTGTACTGAATAACCGCGACATATAAATTTGCCCGTTAGTTCTTGCATTATAGTTAATAAACACACGATAAATAGTCATTCTTGGCAATGAACGTACCGTTTTTGTAGACCACGGTAGTCTTATTCAGATCTGTAGGGTGTAACTTCACAACTGCCAAACTCAGGACCTAGTTCCATGCCATGCTGTACGACGTATACACGTTATCGGTACACGTCACTAGCCACTAGAAACTGGGCTACACATAACCTGACGCGTCCGCGTTCAGTGTGCACACAATGGAAGCGTGCCGAGTCAATATCTAATCAACACGCATAATAATTTCCAGTAATGAAATAGCATTCAAAGTTCAGGACATCGCAATTCAAACAGTTCGGCCTTTACATACCGGCCTCCTAATTGTGGATAGTAACGCGCACAATTATTTAATTCTCAAGATGAAGGCCAACTTTAGTAGAGTTATTCGGAAATTGTTACTGGTTCTGTTGTTCTCTGTTTCACAGACCTCAGCCTAGAGATAGCATGGTAAGTCATCTCAAGATAGAGTCACCAGCGTCTCCTTCTAGGATTAGACAGAATTTGTCGATGGGACGCTGTAACATGCCAGACTGTGTCTTTACCATAAAACTTCTGATAAGTCCCCTCCGATCCTTAAGAACACTTCGCACGCGCCCAAGACTCCGCGAATTCCTGAGCGAATTATCCACAATCAGAACTATGTCATTCATTTGCACATTCCGCCTTACACTGTTCCACTTCTGGCGCTCTTGTAACAGAGGCAGATATTCTTTTACCCACCGTCTCCAAAAGACATCTGCCAAGTATTGAACTTGGCGCCACTTTCGGCGAACGAAACTGTCTGTTTTGTCAAAGAGTCTAGGTGGCAAGTGTTCTCCCTGCCGATGTATCAATAGGTGATTTGGTGTCAGCGCTTCCAAATCGTTTGGGTTGCTGGAAATCTCTGTGATCGGTCTACCATTCAAGGTTGCCTCGACTTCACAGAAAAGTGTTTGTAGGGCTTCATCACTCAGGTTGATAGCTTGTTGGTGGAGTAGGGAGTACAGTACTTTCCTCACTGAACGTATCATTCGTTCCCATATGCCACCGAAATGAGAACCTGCTGGGGGGTTGAACTCCCAGCCAATGTTCTTCTGAGACAAAGTGTCTCGGATTTTGGTTTGGTTCCAGTTGTTGATTTCCTCTCTGAGCTCTCGTTCACTTCCAACAAGATTAGTGCCATTGTCTGATCGTATCAACTTAACAGGACCTCTTCTGGCAACGAACCTCCTTATTGCGTTAATACAAGAATCTGTATCCAATGAATGAGCCACCTCAAGGTGGACGGCACGGATCGCCAAGCAGGTGAATATAACTCCGTAACGCTTAACGACACTGCGTCCACGTTTTACAAGGAATGGTCCGAAGTAGTCAAATCCAACACGGGAAAATGGCGGTTCATTTGGCCTTAGACGATCACCCGGGAGGTCCACCATTTTCTGCTCAAAACGTCGTGCCTGGTATTTCCGACAGATGACACACCGTGAAATCAAACTTTTGATCGGAGAAGCTGCTCCTAAGATCCAAAACGTCTCCCGTAGGGCCGTTAGCATAGAGTTCTTACCCAAGTGCCCAACAGAATTATGAGTGTCCTGCAGCAACAGGTGAGTTACCGGGGATGATTTCGGTAGCACAATCGGGTGCTTGGCGTCGTAATGAATGTCGGCACGTCTCAAACGACCACCAACTCGCAGGAAACCCTCCTCAAAGAATGGATCCAGCTTGTACACCGGGCTGGCCCTTTTCAACTTGCGGTTGCCGTCCTGTAAGGCTTGCATCTCGTCGGAAAAATGTTGCCGTTGAACATAACAAATTATTGCACCTTCTGGGTTTTGTAACATTTCTGCTGTAACGTGCGCCCCTGGCAGGGCTTTCTTAGCGTGCATCAGCCTGCTGTTTCTAGTGTTTTTCATCTCTAAATCAACCAGCTTCTGTCGTTTGGTCGGATCGGATTCCAAACGGTAAACATTTTCCTGGATCTCTTTGCGCCGAGCCACCATATTCTGAAGATTCTTTATGGCAACTAGGATCCAGGCGACAGTCTTCAACTTTGTCCATGACGGAAAGTGACGTAAGAGTCTATCCATGATCTACTCAGACTGATCAGCAAGAGTAACCATCACTGTCCTTTTCTCAGGATCATCCGCTGGCACCGTCTCAGTCGTCATGTGAGAGTGTGGCCATTCTTGTTCTGGCTTCCAGAGAAAGTCCGGGCCATTCATCCAGTTTCCGTTTTGAAGAAGTTTCTCTACGTTTAATCCCCTCGATGCATGATCAGCTGGGTTCGTCTTTGTGTCGACATATCCCCACAGACTTGGACTGGATGCCTCTCTTATGGTTTCAACCCGATTGGCCACAAAAGTATGGAAGCGAGTGGCTTCGTTATTTACATAGCGCAGAACTGATATGCT
Organism: Hanleya hanleyi; assembly: GCA_036873755.1. Lineage (NCBI taxonomy): Eukaryota > Metazoa > Mollusca > Polyplacophora > Lepidopleurida > Hanleyidae > Hanleya > Hanleya hanleyi. Next base: position 20,911 of record JAVTVY010012133.1, on the reverse strand, counting down.
GTCTTTCCAGTAAAACACTTTATCCACATGGTAATCCAACTCCATGATGATCATCTGATTTATGCGAACTGACAGGGTAGCGGCCGTCAGTTCCATGCGGGGTATTGTGACCTTCTTCAGCGGAGTCACTCGCGACTTTCCCATTAGGATTGAACAATGGATCCTTCCCTCAGTATCAACGAATCAGATGTAAGAAACCACTCCATATCCGGTGTCGCTGGCATCAGAGGAATTATGAAGTTGGCAGGAAGAGATCTGACTGAAACATGCTGGTTTGTAACATCTCTGCAGTTTCACATTTTCTAGTCAAGGGAGGTCATTTAACCACTGGTTCCATTTTTGTAAATTGCTCCCTGTAATTTGTTGATCCCAGTCAACTTTCAGGCGACACAGGTCTTGGAGAAGACTTTTGGCTGTCAGAACGTAAGGAGCCACAAAGCCTAGAGGATCGTATACCGAACTGACGATAGATAGGATATTTCTTCTAGTTGGTAGGGCATCCCGAGCAACAATTTTGAACCCCAAAGCATCTGGTTCCACATACCAGTGTACGCCTAGAGCACGCTCATTCGGCAAGTCGTCGTGATCCAAGTTCAGCTGTTTAACTCCCTTGGCTCGCATTTCGACTGGAACAGACTCCAGGACTGCATGGTTATTGCTGCTCCACTTTGTCAAGTGGAACCCACCTTTAGAGCACAATCAGCTAATGTCTCTAACAAGCTGGATAGCCTCTTCCTCAGTGTCGACAGAAACCAAGCAATAGTCCACATAAAAGTTCCGCTGGACAGCTTGAACCACACCTGGTTCGCAATGAGCGGCATTAGCTTCGGCTGTTTGGCGAAGAGCAGCATTCGCGCAGCTGGGAGATGATACGGCTCCAAATAGATGGACCACCATTCTGTAGGGTACTGGCTTTTGGCTGAGATCTCTACTGGGCCACCAAAGGAATCTCAGGCAGTCACAATCTTCCTTCGGGACTCTTACTTGATGGAACATGGCTTCTATGTCCCCCATGACAGCAACCCTTTCTCCTCGAAACCGTAGCAGTACACCTGTCAAATAATTAGTCAAGTCTGGGCCCTGAAGTAGTAAGTTATTCAGAGATACTCCTTCGTATACGGCAGCACAATCAAAGACGACCCTGATTTTGTCCGGTTTCTTGGCGTGGTTAGTGGTACACCCCGTGATGAGGCAGATACCAGACTCGCCCATCATCTCGTTCTATCTCATCATCAGGAACGCGCTCCGCGTATCCCTGGTCAAGGATGTTGGACATGAAATTCCGATATTCTTTAAGAAATTTCTCATTTCCTTTCATCTTCCGCTCCAGATTTCTCAATCGTTTCAAGGCATAAATACGGTTGTCTGGGAGTTGTACGTTGCCTTGCTTGAACGGTAGGTTGATCTGGTAATGGCCGTTTACCAAATCCAGTGATTCATTCACCTTTTGCATGAAAAGCTTATCTTGCTGAGAATACTCTTTCCTGTCATCAATAGTACGTTCAGGAAATTCTAGGTTGATAGATTGTCTGACCAGCTGGTCCAGTTGTTTCAGCTCTTCAACCTCTTGGATAGCTATTACAGTAGCTCTGTTCACTAGAAGGTTAGCCTGTTGTACCGTATCCAATTGCTCATCTGTGTCACAGACAACATTCCATAAGATCCACCCGAGGCGTGATTTCGTGGCATGTGGGCTGCCACTCGGGCCTGTTCGGAACTCAACAGGTGTGTAAACATCCTGGACGTTGTTACCGATTAACAGCCCGATTTCAGCATTGACTTGTGGAAGTGGTATGTCTTGCAAGTGTGACCACTGCGATACATCATTGCGAGTGGGAATATGTCCCCGTGAGACTGGCATTCGGTCCTTTGTGTACACCTTCGGAAGTTCAATGGCAACTTCCATTTCCAGATCACATATTTCCAAGCCATTAACCGCATATGTATCCATCGTGTCTGGAGTACCCATGGTGTCAAGCGTGATTTTCAGCTTTCTCCCACTGCCGCCAAGTTGACGAACCAAGCTCTCGGCGCAAAACGATACACTACTTCCAGGATCAAGGAAGGCGTAGGATTCTACAAATTTCAAACCGTTTTTCATTTTGACTCTAACCGGAATAATGGCCATCCTACATACCCCTTCCCCGGCCCCCATGAAGGTACCCAATCCATCTGTGAGGTTCACGCACGCACTTGTTGGTCCCGATGCTTCAACTGACTTTTCAGATCTGCTCGAATCAGACTATGGAAATCTCTCCCATCTATGTGACAACGGGTAGGGTGATTACGTTGACACCGTGCGCATGTAGCTTTATGACGACAAATTTTTCTTTGGTGCCCGTGCCGTAAACAACCGAAACAAAGTCCGTGGCTCCTCAAGAAATCTATCCTCTCTTGGAATGGTAGTGCTGTCATCTTTTTGCAATGTTCTAAGGAATGCTGTTGATCCTTACAGAAGATACATGGTTTGGAGAAGGCATTAGCCTTGGGACGAGATGAAATACTATCACTATCTGCCTGAGGTTGGGACTTTTCAGATCCAACATCACCGCTAGCGGCCTCTGTATTCTCGCCAACCTCTGAAGCTTTGATGTGGAGCGCACCCCTCGATCGGTAGGCAACAGAGCTCTTCTGACTCTGGCTTTTCCCTGTCAGAGGTTTCTGGTCGAGGCGCATTGCTTCCCGCCCGTAAGTTGGGTCATTCGCCTTTCTGGCCTCCTTTTTACAAATGATACCAGCTGATCAAATTTCACCATCTCTTTTCGTCCCTTAGTCTGTTCAACAATATTTCTCCACTTGTCATGGTAATGGAACGGCAATTTTGCGACAAGCTGCTTCATGTTCTCAGAATATTCCACGATTCTGACGGCGTCAATGTTTTTCACTGCATTTTCACATTCAGCTAGGAAAATGGAAAACTCATCCAGACCTTTAGCATTATCTGGTTTGATGTTCGGCCAATTTATCGCTTTCTTGATGAATGCATTAGCGATGACTTCCTGGTCCCCGTATCGCTCTTCTAACTCGTTCAAAGCTGCCTGATACCCCAGTGTTGCCTCGAGATAGCTGAATCCGCTTACAATTTTGTTCGTTTCATCAGCTGTGAATTGCTCTAAATAACTCATCCGCTCATCGTCATTTTCAGAATTTACCACGATTTTGGTATTAAACTGCCGCATGAACTTCCGATACTCTAAGGGATCTCCACTAAACTTCTTTATCTCGGGTGTAGGTTTCCTTATTTGGCGCACTACCGAGAAAACTAAATCTTCTGATGTCGAAACCGGATTGGACAAAGGATTAGATGGCGGAGGATTGGATGGCACAGGATTAGGCGACACAAGATTCGATGATACAGGATGGAATGATACAGGATTGGATGGCGCAGGATTGGATGTCACAGGATTGGATGATCCCAAATTTTCAAATCTTGTTAACGAATCAGGGTGAGTATTTTCAGTTATTCCAGTACTACCTGGAACACCACGCAAAGAACTACTATGTCTGCCACTTACTCCAGCGTTACCCCAGAAAACAGGGAAACATGGCTGTGCATCAGGATTCAAAGCAAACTTGACACGAGTCTCCTCAGACATTTGCTGATTAAGAGCAGATGCTGTGTCTTTATTCTCGGCATTAAGAGGAAGTGATGTATTTACATTTGCCGGCTTTGGAGCTATTTCTTGCTCATATGCTTGATCATCGAATTGGTCGAGCACTTTGGATCTGGCTTCTGCTATAGCGATTTCCGTACTCAAATTCAATTCTTCCTCTTGTAACTGAATTTTGAACTTCTGCATCTCTAGCTGTTGCCTCAATTTCAGTGCAGAAGACTTTGCAATTAACTCTGCTTTCTTCTGCTGTTCCTTCAGCCTTGAAGACGAAACAGACTGTGCCAGAGGTGAGAAAATGCCACTACCACGACGCGAGCGTTTTCCGGCCTGAGAAGCACTATCTCTGGGTTCAATATTTGATGTGGTACCAGCTAAGTGTTTCTGCTCATTTTCAGCGAACCATTTCTGCACATCAGATTTGAAATTCTTCACAAAAGTAAATTCTGTGTCATAAGATTTTAACTCAACATCATGATCTGCAGACATCTGAACGTAATCATCATAAGCCTGAAAGAATTCTTCGCAAATGTTAAGCCATTCTGCATATAGTTCTCTTAATAAAGGGACAGAGACACATTCGACAATCAGTGTTTGTATTTGCTGTGGCTTCTTTTTCAACTCCTTGAAAACTGATCTAGTTGTTCCTTCTTTATTTTCTAGCCAAAATAATAGGCCCTTTTCAGTTGGCGTTTTGTGCCGCGCACCGGTCATATACTCCCCCTTATCGGGAGCCTCAGTTTTATCAGCATGGGGTGACTGCAGTGCGTCTGATTTTTTATCTGAATCCATTGTCAGCATAGGCCGCTAAAAACGTCAATGAGTATACCGTTGAATAACAACACGTCAATTCCTTGCCACTTGTTCTTTAATATTACAAAGATTGACTGAAACAAAACAAAAACAAGGTAAGAGAAAATGCACATAAAGTGCTTATATAGCGCTTAGCTTTTCGGATGCATGTATTTAAACAGTATAGAATTATCCAGGTAACTGTACTGACATCTATTGTACGACAGAGCAGAAAGCATGCATATTGCCCACATGCATTATTCTAGTACAACAACAACAACGCTATATTGAGCAAATCCAGCATAAATCACTGATTGAGTGGCACAAAACTTCTAATGATTTAAATCGTTCACCGATATAATGGATACTGCACGCTGCATTAAATAGGTCGAGTTACTCAAAGAAATGAAACGAAATACAAATGGGGAGAACCGAACGATGGTGTACGTGCACTTTTAACACAGAGAGTACATGGGCTTATACATGCCGCCCGACCTATATACTCAGCACCGGTGAAGCCGGCTTACAGTTCAGTGTACTGGATAACCGCGAGACATATAAATTTACCCGTTAGTTCTTGCATTATAGTTAATAAACACACGATAAATAGTCATTCTTGACAATGAACGTACCGTTTTTGTAGACCACGGTAGTCTTATTCAGATCTGTAGGGTGTAACTTCACAACTGCCAAATTCAGGACTTAGTTGCATGCCATGCTGTACGACGTATAAACAACGTTATCGGTACACGTCACTAGAAACTGGGCTACACATAACCTGACGCGTCCGCGTTCAGTGTGCACACAATGGAAGCGTGCCGAGTCAATATCTAATCAACACGCATAATAATTTCCAGTAAAGAAATAGCATTCAAAGTTCAGGACATCGCAATTCAAACAGTTCGGCCTTTACAATTGTGGCGATTAATTGCACGATTTTATTAGGAATGCTACCAGATAGGTTTTATAACCGTCTTCAACGGAATGAGTTGATAAATACTGGTAAACAGTGCAATCAGCATGGTAGACCATGTCGTCATGTGTTCTCCGAAAGCAGAATGTGTATCATACATGTACATCAAACATTATATATGTTGAATATGCAACTAACCTGGATCATGAAGTAAGGCCTTTAGTTTGTCTGTGAATGAATGTTCGGCAGACGAACATAATAGCCCTTGTGTGCCGGGTCTGATGCGACGCCGTTAGAATTGTGGATATTGTCATTCTGTCTGGTTTGCACACAGTTAGTTGTTTATTGACTTGGCACCTCGGGCGCTAATTGCGAGCACCCCAGGTTGAATTGTTCTTTGAGCAATACTTGACAGGGTTTTATAAGTTATTCCGGGGATATAACTGGCTGGTTATGTAACTCCTCCCTTTTGTGTACTTCGCTTTGATTAACATATATAGCGTACGATACTTTCTCGCAACATTTTGGCAACAATTCAATTACTTTGTTCTGTGCGCGGTAAACAGTTTAGCAATATGTAGCAATGTACGCGTTACAAACTTGCCTAAATCATAAACAATGTACTGAAGAATAACTATTTTATAAGTCCGCCCAGTAATCTAGTGTCCACGTGGAGCAGTTCTTTGCAGGTTATAATTTATTCCGAAATGCCCACCCTTCGTCAAATCTATATGCCAGTGCTGGAACGCCCATTTCTGTCTAGTCCACCTTGAACATTTGATTGACAGATAGAGTGCGAAACGCTTTCGCAACACGCCAGTTATATTATGGGCGCGGTGAGTATGGGAGGGGGCGGGGGGGGAGAGAGAGAGAGAGAGAGAGAGTGACGGTGTATTTTATTTACTGTCAAACATTTTTGGTCATGTTGACCACTAACAATGCATATAAAACCCATCTCCTGTTTGCACAGAGCTGTAGTCTTTGTGATGTCTAGCGCGGAGCCGTAAAAGAGACATTTGGCCCCTATTAAGTCGTTATAACGACTTATTATGTCGTTATAACGACTTATTATGTCGTTATAACGACTCATTAAGTCGTTAGAACGACTTATGCCATTAGAACGACTTATTATGAACATTCGAGTGACTTCGCTTGATGACGTCGTCTTACACAAATGGCGCTGATCTAAAACAGATAACAGCGGGAGTTGTCAGACAGATTTGCTCCGATTTATTGTGTAATTCATTGGCCTGATCGGCCATCAATTAAAAAAGATGTCTTCCGTATATTTCAGGTAAGTGAACGGCATTATTGGTTAGTATGCTTTCTATGTGATTTGGCTATAAATTGATTGTCCAAACTGGTAGGCAATTAGCCAGGCTACGGTCATGGTGTCATTAGACGATCAAATTAAGTCGCTCAGTACACCCGCACATTGTCTTGGCAAGCGTACTATTGTCTCATGATGCAATCCAGATTATTACTGTAAATGTATTATTCGATGCACTCCTGATTATTAATGTAAATGTACTATTCTTCCACAATGCATTCAGGATTTATTATTGCAAGCTCATTCATTAACTAAATGGTCATTATTGTTCAAATCCGTCAGTCATAATTAATTGTCATATGTAATATTCGTTCATTATGCATGGTCTTACACAAATGGCGCTGATCTAAAACAGATAGCCGCGAGAGTTGTCAGACAGATTTGCTCCGATTTATTGTGTAATTCATTAGCCTAATCGGCCATTAATTAAATAAATGTCTCCCGTATATTTCAGATATACGGTGAATAGCTTGCAATTCAATTCCGGTGTTGTTCCCGCCTTGATAAATACTTCACTGACAGGCCCTGGTTTCTTCACCATCGACCAGGGGTTGGAATGGCGCCCGAAATGAGACAATTGATTGCAGTTGTGGTGCCCAAGATAAAATTATCTAGGCAGATTGTGTGAAGATTTGAATATTCTGAAGATGTTACAGAGTGATTCTAATCGTCAGAAAGAAATTCCCGGGTGATGGTAACTTTTTTAAGTTTGCTGGTAATTAGACGGAAAAAACAGTCCAGAATTATCAGCATTGTGCCGGCCTAGTGTGTTTTTGTTATCCAGAAGTGGTTGTCTGTGATGACCGGATGTTGTGGAGCAGAACATTACCAGACGTGGTTGAGGACTGTCCATAAATTTAAGCCAAAATGATGGACGCTATCACGGTGGCAGTCAATAGTGGGGAACCAGGGCTTGGATTCTCAGAAACCGGTTGAAATTTTCACGAGCGTTCGCTTGATGGACTGGTGTTAGCGAATGTGGTGTTTATGTTATTGTTGGACATCAGAAATTGAATAGCATGTGTAGAACCTAAAATTGCAGTTGTATTTCCGAAAGAAGAGGAAGAACAATTGACAATAAATAAATGAACTGTGGAAAATCTGCATGATTCAGCGTCTCAAGAATTCCTGAACTTTCTTGGAAAGAATCGGCTATAAAGGATTGGTTTTAGCAAAGATACAATTACATGTAGTCTATATGTGTTGTTAGACATTCAAAATTGACTAGCACATACATCACAACAGAGACTGAGAGTTGTTATCTGGATTTCTGAAGAAAGGAAGAACTTGCAATACTCAAATGGAGAAAACTTTCAGGAAATCTCTGATACCGTACATATCCTTTTGAGTTTTATGCGGATGTTTTGAAAGCAAATTGGTGAAAATATTATGTAATTTGCTTTGTAAATTGTCCTGACGCTGTACATGTAAATTATTAATACTGTAAGAAGTGGATATTCTCTATTATTTGAGGGGTGTAGATAAAGGGTGGTACTGCACTCCAGGTACCCAGTGAGCCAATTTTTGCATCTTGATAGATAGCTTGGGTAACTTTAAAGCATTACAGTATATCTACACTCTAAATTCACATCTGTTACTGCCAAACAATAGTGACTTATTAGATAAGTGGTAGTCTACTCAAATTGTGTGAAGATGAATTTGATTAACATTGTGCATAGTTTTTTTTCAAAGTATTAATTTTAATTAATCTTAAATATATTACTATTGATTTGATATCACTATTCACGACCATAAGTGGGTGCGTAGAAGATACTTGTACTTGTACTTGTTCATGAAAACATATCTGTGGATGGTGGTGTCTTGGTTAAATGGTTCGACCCTCCTATTGATGTTGCAGTTGTGAGAAATTTTTTCAGTAGGAATGATCCGGTAAAGTAGTATTTCTGTTCCGGTGGAGTCTGTGGGTGAATGTGTGCTGGTATATTCATTCAAAGAAGCTGCAGAGAGGGCCAAGAGGCTAGCAGAGCACAGGTACAAAGGTAAGGACCTAGAAGTGCAAATTGCTACTGCTGAGCAAAAGGCTAGGGATTCCGCGGGGGCGGGGGGATAATGACCTTTCTCTGAACTAATGGGCCTGATTGGACGGATGGCCATGGAGGAAAAGCGACAATTATCAAGCATTTTAGCTGGCAATTGCAATGGTGAGCGCGAGTCCTCACACTCTGCTGATGTCAATCAAGGTGTTAACAATTACAACGGATTATCATTCTTTTCAGGGGATATCGCCAAAGGAGAAGTTCGGTACAGCCAATGGCCACATGAAGTGCGAAGTCGGCTGGCAGAGGGGTTTCCCCAAAGTGGAGTTCTGCCAGCCATTAGGAGGTCATTGAAGGGCACAGCTAGTGCTGTCTTGCTGAATATGGGGCATGGAATCACAGTGGATGAAGTTGTATCAAAATATGATACAATCTTCAGCAACGTCCTCACAATCGAAGCACTCATAGAAGATTTCTTCAGCATTCCAAATTGACTAACACATAGACTGAGAGGTTATTCGAAAAATGTCTGAGTTGGGAAATCGCGTAGCCAGGTTAGAGACTACAGACGATGAAGATAGGGGAATGAGGTGTTACAGGTGCAGCGAAGCAGGACACATGGCGCGGAACTGCCCATACAAGATGAAGTGGCAGGAAAACGGGAAATCGCCAGCGGTGCAGGGCGAGCGCAAGGCGATACTACAAGCCCTTTTGTAGATGTGGATATTTGGAGGGAGATAGTGGGGGGAAAAGACTCTTTCTCTGGTTACTGTTGATGGGCTAGTAACCGTGGCGTGTGTTGATACGGGGGCCGACGTAATATACGGTCTCTGAAGCGTTTCTACGAGGAATCGCCAGACAGGACCAGGACAGCTACAGGCAAAGACTTGAGGGGAGATTGAGCCCTGCATCAGTAGGCTCGCTCCAACGAGTTCAGGGGAGATTGAACCCTACATCCGTATACAAGCCGTAGCTCTACTAGGTCACCAAAAACGATTATTTACATGTACATGTAGTGGGGTCGACCTGTCACTGGTCGTGGTTATCACTGAGGAACCCCGTCTCTAGTGGAGATCAGGGGACAGGGGAGATGACCAGCTGCAAGATGACGGAGACAAATGTAAAGGTATACTTTTGTTGCATTCAGCACAGGCGCGATGTACATAAGATATGCGAACCTCGTAGCTCAGGCAGAATGTCTAAGAATAATGCTGAGTTAGAAATATTTACATATCTTGACGAGTCGCTGAATGAAATCAACACCAAGTCTTAAGGGTCCGCTCAAATATGTACACACTTTATTCGGGAAACAAAAAAAATCCTATAATAAATAATAAATATCACAATAAATATCGCAGGAAATATCACACTTTATCAACTCCCAAGCATATACCAACAAAACATAATTTCTTACGCTTTATAAATATTAATTTCAAGATAAAGCCATTACTTTGTATTATTACTTATACGTTTAGTTCAATGCAAACAGATCCGGAAAATAGACAAAACTGGACATCCAACACTTTTACAATTACCACATAATAATAGAGCTGCCATATAAAAATAACACCAAAACGGTTATAACTGGTCAAGTACGACGAGGTCCGGTGAACGTTACGTAACTACTATAGTTCTGAATAGCTTGCACAAACAGGTCAACTCACCCTGTCAATTGAACAAAGGTAAGTCCGCACCATTGATCGGTGATAGGGGTTAAAACCCCCGTACACACCCGTACACACCTGATAAATTTAAACAAGTATTCGCAGATATTTTACCGCTGATAATGTTACACTAATAGATAATAAAACCAATCTAGATATATTTTATCTGGTTTACGCAAATGATTTACGTGCCAAAAATATAAGGCTACGCTCCAAACAATAAATGTGAACTCATTCATATATAAACATTATTTAGGGCGAATATGTGGCATTATTCAAAATATCCGTTTACAAATATCATCCGCAAAATTAGCGTATACTATAACTCGAACTATAACTTCAAAATACACAAAAAACTACCAATATTATTATTTCCATACCACATTTACAATACAAAGCCCTGTGCAGATAAGCAAATAATCAAATGTGAACTAACCTGTTTGCTGAACACCCAAACTCCGCCAGAAACAAAAGTGGCAGCAGAAACGTACAACTCAAAATCAGGAAACGTAATGGACAAAGAATCCAATTCGACTAGACCCCAAATCCGTGCAGCTACCCAAAATCACCCAGTGAGGATTCCGACCAATAGACATGCTCCTTTCATAAACCAACCAGTCACATTCGTCAGCACCGTCGCCGTCAAGGTAAACAATGAATAGTCATAAGTCACGAACAGTCACGAATACAAACGAACACTACATAACTGAATGGAACGGACTAAAACCCGGTCCAAAGAACAATAACCCCTCGACATGCTTCCCCCCATTTTAAAATGACGTCCTCGACATTTATATTAATACATTACTGATTTGGCTGTACTGTAGCCTGTAGTAGCATAATCATCAGTCTGGATGCTACTTCCTTAGCTTCCTGAGAAACCCCAGACTCCAATAGTGACTGCAAGACGTTGATACTGGTCCTCCAGTCAGACTGACACATCACGTAATCACCCGAAGTCATCCAAGCCGGTTGCGTCTTCGTTCTGGAAGAGCGACGTAGAGGCTCGTCACTCGATTGCTCAGCTGCTCCAGCCACTCCGTCGTCCGATTCTACAGGTATTTCCGGATCACCTTCTTCTTGAGAAGTGACTCCTGTCATCGGCTGTCCAACCTCATCACCAACGCACGAAACGTGTGGAATCTCTGGGATTCCTGTCGCCATTGGTACATTAAAGGACATGGACTCAGTCTCCTCGTCCTCAGAATCCGATCATGGCGGGGTATCTACTGATGGACTTGGAGTGCTATTCTCTGCTGATTCGTCTTGTCCTGGTACTATTTCAACTGACTCTTCTCCGGTTATGATCCCCACTGGCAACAAATGGTCGAGGTGCAGTATCCTTAAACGCCCACCACCATCTTCTTGCTTGAAATTTTAAACAGGAATAGCCGAAATTGGTTGGCTCAGTACGACGTACACACCCTCCTCCCAACGATCGGCAATATTGTGCTTTCCGTCGAAGGCCAACTTGCGCACAAGAATACAATCGCCGGTCTGCAACGTCGCGCCGCGTACCTTGGCGTCGTACCCTTTCTTTTGTTTCTGTTTGGCCTTTCTAGCGGCCTCTGATGCCAAATCGTATGAAGCGGTCAGCCTCGCTCGCTGAAGAATCGTTCGCACGCAAGCCGAATGCTATGTCAGGAAGCAAACGCGGTTTCCTACTAAACATTAAGAAGAATGGTGACTGTTCGGTGCTTTCGTGCCGCATGCAATTGTAAGCATGTACGAGCGGACCAACACATCCTCTGGGGACAGTAGGTCGAATCAACCAAGGACTCTCCTTCGCAACGTGGACTATTTGCATGTTACACTCTCCCTTTCTATACTTGGTCGAATAGAGACTGAATCTGAGCGTAAAGAGGCGCTCCACGAGTTGTCATTGAAGTGATGTGTGTTTGTTGATTTCTGGTGTCACTGAAATTTGACAATGTGCCACTGAAGTCCCAAGGAATAGACACAATCTACAAACGACTGTACACATGGTGGGTAATTATTTCACAAGCATATCTAATAATAAATCATCAAAGCTCATATCTTTAACGTTGCTCCTAACAAAGTACGACCTCTAACTACTGCGCTTATATGCACTGCATTGTTTTCAAATGAGAGAATTAATTGCTCTTTACACAGTGTAGCCGTTTGTGTAGCATTTTGATGAAATCTGCCAAAGAAAGCGGTTAGGGGTGTATTGTTTTGTAACACATACATATACAGAAGCTTAGAAATGACATGTGATGTATTCTATTATTTCTGGCATGTGAAGGCTTGTTGGTGTCATTTGCAAATACCTAGATTCGCGGTTCGAAGGACTACATGTTTATGAAAACATGTACTCGAAGCGAAGGTCAAGTTCCACAATTTTGATGATTTTTGTTATTGTTTTGTTCAACAAAATGAAGAGTTTACCTAGCATGGTCGGGTCATACTGAATGAAGGGGGGAGGGGGGGCGGGGGAGAGATTTGGTTTAATGTCATACTCAAGGTTGTTTCACTCATATGGTGTCAGTCAGTTTAGATGGTGGAGGAAGCCGGAGTACCCGGAGAGAACCACCGCCCGTTGGCAAGTGACTGACAAACTTTCACACATACACCAGCTAGGCTCGAATTCGTTCATTTTTAAATAAATTCCGTTGGCTCTTAACAAGGCGAACTGTTTCCCGATAACTAACAATGAGCTCGCTTAGGCCTACTTTTGTTTGCAAAACATGCTTAGCTTGGCCGCGGTAAATTAGACCCAATATTGCTACCTTATTCAACGATAATTAGCCAAGCACTTCTGAAAATCTCACCAGTTTTAGGCCGCTCCTGCGAGTCATTTCAGGAAAGTGCAAAAGCCTTTTGCTGACGTATGGCTATGATACTATCAGTAGGGCTTTGTATGGAATTTGACGCGCTCAGATCACCTTTGTTACTACTTATCGGATTTCTCAGAAATACTGCAAACACATCTTATAAAACCCCAAATGCCTACTGTGAAATTGTACTTCTTGGGTACCAATCCGGTAGTGATTAACTCCTGCCTGATGCCATCGTACCCCGACGCGGATTTCTTCTCGTCGAAAAGCCGAACCTGATCCCGTCCCGAATAGAATTCGAGATAATGAGTCTATCTCTTCGGCCAGTTATAGCTTGTTGAGGTATGTATGAGATGGGAAAAATTGGCGGCGTCTGGTGACTAAAACTTAACCATATGACTTCACAGGAAAGCCTATCCTGGCGACTCACATTCAGACTATATCAGTCGATGCTGAACGAAGTCCATCTGTTTTCACATAAAGTGGTTGATTTAAGAAATAAAGACCGAGGAAGAGGTTTCAAATTTCCCAGATAAACACCAGTTGGCACGAGTCCAGCGGTTTAGACCCGAGACCGCAGGCCGAGGGTCTAAACTGCTGGACGAGTGCCAACTGGTGTTTATCTCGGAAATTTGAAACTGATTTCCGAGGTCTTTATTTCGATTCGGACATGCACAATCGGATATTTGTTACGAAATTCTATTAAATTAGCTAAAATATGTTGGTGTATGTATGGTGGCTGATAGCTGCCATCGCATTCGCGCCCTCGCGACCTGTAAATTTGCAAAAATTGTAGGGGCGCGAGTGGCTCAATACTGCCATGATCGCGCGTTCGCGGGGTCGCGATTGCGAGAATGCGCGAACACGCGAACGAGCACCGTTCGCGCGCGACTGGTGCTCGTTCGCGCGCGAATGGTACCGTTAGCGTGTCGCGCGATCGCGCCCTTAAAAAGGGCGAGATCGCGCGACACGCGAACGAGCGCCATTCGCGCGCGAACGAGCACCATTCGCGCGTTCGCGTGTCGCGCGATCGCGCCCTCTTTGAAGGCGCGATTGCGCGAACACGAGAAGACGCGAATGGTGCTCGTTCGCGCGCGAATGGTGCTCGTTCGCGTGTTCGCGCTATCTCGCAATCGCGACCCCGCGAATGCGCGAACGGTATCGTTCGCGCGTTCGCGTGTCGCGCGATCGCGGGGTCGAGATTGCGAGATAGCGCGAACACGCGAACGGGCACCATTCGCGCGTTCGCGCCTTCCGGTTCAGTATTTGCGCATGTGCGAAAATTATGCCCAGGGACCATCTCAAGCAGACTATGTGTATTGAATCTTGGAACTACAAAATTAGATTATTGTGTTATGTTAACGTTATTAGCCTATTTCAGCTCACAATAATCAAATATGTATAGTTTGCATATCGTATTAATTGTTTTATTTGCTCAAATTATATTTTCGTCGTGAAAGTCTGCCTGTTGGCGATGAAATCCGATTCCGGTTTGTCACTGGCCCGTTTCAAACTCTTAAACCATATCTGTCGCGCGATATTGTAAGTTCATTGAAAGATCCACTGTCACAATGAGCGACTACACGTCACTGGCCACAGGAGGAGCCACCCTCTCTCGTATGCTTTTCAGATTGTCTGGTTCTCTGTCCCCTTCTTTACTAGTGATAGTTGTACTAAAATGTAACCTTCAAACTTGCTGTATTGTCCCGTTTAGTCTTCCTTATAATGAACTCACTCATTTTATGAACATTTTATTTCACGGTGTTATCTTGAAACCATACAGGATTATTCTCCGACACATCGACAGGGTGAAAGAGGTAGAAGTTCTTAATTGCTCATAGGTATATTCCATTACAGATTAGTTATTATCGCCTTAACAAAGCTTATCAGGTGCAGAGCTGATCACAGAATATTTTTACAGCGGATTCACTAACCAAGAAATAATCACCATTCTTGCTGTAAGACATCAGATAAACATCAGGTACTGTAAGTTTTTTCCCAATAAATGTATCGCAGGAGCCTGTGCGCCTGCATTCTCTGGGAGGCGAGTGTTTTGACGTCAAACTGTGGCCTGGTTGCCGAGGTCTGAGGAAATGATGTGGCCCATTTATATATATGTGTTAAAAGTTGAATGATGTAATTGATGCGCCAAAATATCCTGCAGTTTTCCTCTTCCACCAGAGATTTCAGGTACACAGGATGTCACCCTGTCTTGTATTTTATTTTATAAGTTAATTTCTTTTTGTCATCGCGTAACTTTATCTGCCTGGTTTTACAAGACTGACAAAACCGTGGGCAGATGAAGGGAGAGAGATGCTCTCCGAATTCATTGGTAAACATATATGCAGACGCAAACTGATCTCATGCAGCGTTTAGTTCGCGTTTGTGTTAGTCCAATCTAGAGTCAAATAAGTCTGAATACTGTACAACCTAGATACCGGTATGAGGCCTATATGCATGTGTTATTGCGAAAAATTCGACAAGTGCAATAACCAAATGGTGATATATATATATAATTCCAGACTTTCATTCAGGACAGAGTAACATTTTTAAACTAAATGTTCCTTTTATTATCTCTCAGAGAAAACTTGTCAAGATTATTGATACTTTGCTCTTGTTAAGGAACTGAACATCTTCGAGGGTTTGTTAATGTATAATACGCTTTACCAATTTTCATGCAGTGCACGTCATCTGCTTCGCTTGATGTCCGCTATGCGGTTGAGAAGGAGGAACAGTGTGAGCCTGACACAAGCTACATCGGCTGTTCAAGTATGTTACTTACAAATTCAATCAAGCGAATTAACTAAAAGAAAGAAATTCCTATGGGAATGAAAATTTGCGGGATAAAACGGCGTTCGCTTTAATCGACAATTTATTTTGTTCATTACGAAACGCATGTTACAAACTGTGAAACTGTCACATTCGTACACGCCAAAGTGACATAAAGCAACAAAACGACCGCAAAAGGCGCCAGAAAATGGGATTTTCTTTGTTGTGTTATTTGAATGTATGTTTTTATGAGAAAAAGATTACCGGTAATTATCAAAAAATATGAGTCCTCCAACCATATAATGACATCTCAGTATATATGCACAGCCTTTTTCCATGATAAAGAAAGCGGTCCTACCTCACAAATTCCTAGGTTAAACGATAAAGGGGGCATTTTTTTCCAGGTCAGTAGTAGGATCACCGCAGATACGGTCCCATGAGCACTCGGTGACCTTTGCACGCGGAGGTGAAACGTTCGCGGAGATCAGCATGACCTTTGCACGTGAGAACAGGGGTCGAGTGACGTCACTAGGGGTTGACCATTGACCTTTGAATCTCTCTGCGGTCCGCGCGCATGGGATCAACAGGCCTGGGCTTGTCACTGTCTGGTGGGGTTTTCCAAGAGTTTTTCGGTCAATGAGTACGCCTATGCTGTCCAAGTTAAAAGAGTTGTACCCAGTGACCAGTGCACTTGTCATTCTACACAAGCTGTACATGGTCGCTGAGAAATGTGGTTTAGTCTTTATTTCATTACAAAATACTAGGCCTAAAACATACATACAGGGTGAACCCCTGGGTCGATTGAACTGGGGGTGGTACCCAATGAAAGCGCTTGGGGCAGGGAATGACATAGAAGTAGAATGAACCTACTGCGCATGCGCGGGGCCGAGTATGCATGCGCAACACGTCTGGGCCAGTACAGGGACAACCACTGGGTCGATTGACCTAGGGGTGGTACCAAATGAAAGCCCTTGGGGCAGGGAATTGTATAGGAGGTCCGACTGCGCATGCACGGAGTCGACTTCGCATGCGAACTACGTCTGGACCAGAACACAGAGAACTACTGGGACGAGAGACATGGGAGTGGTACCCAATGAAAGCCTTTGGGGTAGGGAATTGTATAGGAGGTCCGTCTGCGCATGTGCGGAGACGAGTACGCATGTGCACTACATCTGGACTAGTACAGAGAGAACCTCTGGACCGATTGACTTGGGGATGGTACCCAACGAAAGCCCTTGGGGTAGGAAATTGCAGAAGAGTGAAATGGACCGACTGCGCATGCGCGGGGCCGAGTACGCATATACCTAGATATAGTCATTCGCCCATGTTAAGCGTTATTAACGCTGCAATCCGCACGTGATCTGCACACGACGCTCGCCCCTCACACTTGATCGGCACATGACGCCCGCAGTAAGCGTCAAATTCGCACTATCATATCCGCCGCTAGGCGTCACGGGCGTCTATGCGCTTTCGACGCTTCAGGTCCGAGAAACAGAGGAGGAAGAATGGACCTAAAATGGGCCTGAATCACTGAAAGCATTAAATCCGCACTTATTTCCGCCGCTAGACGTCAACGGGCGTTGACGCCGCACCTAATGCGTTGACGGGCGTTGGCGCCTGCACCTAGGCGTTAAATCCGCACTTTTATATACGCCGCTAGGCGTCACGGGCGTCTATGCGCTTTCGACGCTTCAGGTCCGAGAAACAGAGGAGGGAAAATGAACCTGAAATGGTCCTGAATCACTAAAATCGTTGAAACCGCACTATAACGCCCGCCACTCGCAACGCCCGCCACTCGCAACGCCCGCACACAATACGTTAACGCCCGTTAACGCCAGCACCTAAAATTAGTCTGTGTATCTACCCCACTGACTGCTGGTCATGTGCCAAAGCTGTAACTTTGCACGCCCGAAGGGCTTTCATTGGGTACCACCCCCAGGTCAATCGACCCAGGGCTTCTCCCTGTATGTATGTTTTAGGGCTAGTAAAAACCACATTTCTCAGCGACCATGTACAGCTTGTGTAGAATGACAAGTGCACTGGCCACTGGGTACAACTCTTTTAACATGGACAGCATAGGCGTACTCATTGACCGAAAACCCCAGGGAAACCCCCACCAGACAGTGACAAGCCCAGACCTGTTGATCCCATGCGCACGGACCGCAGAGAGATCCGCGAACGTTTCACCTCCGCGTGCAAAGGTCACCCAGTGCTCATGGGACCGTATCTGCGGTGATCCTACTACTCAGGTCCACACTTGGGCCTTTTACAGGGGATAAGAAATGCTGCTACCATGGAATTAATTTGTATTGCACATGTATTTTTCTTGATAGATAGAACTCGAAGGCAGTGGACAGGTACTAGGTTATCGTTCCTTACAGGCAAGAATTTTATCCAGATATGGACTGACAGTCTCCAGGTAGATACATTTAACCAAATTTTACTTTATTCACCATTATGTTTTACCTCACAGACCAAAATTTGACGTAATAATTCAAACCGAGAACCCAGCAAGCAGATAATAGTCAGCAGCGTGGATGTAGCGGTTAGAGAAACTCAGACTAGTTAAAATGGAGAATAATGTAATCCAGATGTTTCAAGTCCGGTTTTTCATGATTTTCAGATATATCAAATACGGACAATGTGGCCAATTGCACCCATGTGATATATCCTTTCATCTTCCTCCCGTACCATTTAACACTTTCGCTGTTTCACTGTCTGGAGTTCATTGTGACGTTGGTGGGATTAGGAGCGGTTATTCCTGATGCCCCAAGTTATATTTTTGTATTGCGGGTATCATTTGTCGTGCTAGCCGGTGTTAGGGCCAGAAGGGAAATTTTCGTTATTTCTTGGTGGAATGGTTAGTCAACTCTGTTTCAAACTTTGCTTTCAGAAATTGTATTTCCACAATACAAAGGGTGTTAGATCCAGATGGAGTGTCTTCCCGAAGGAACCGCCGTCTTCATCGACGCACTTACCTCAACAATGGCCCAAACTTTTTAATACACATAGATGGATACGACAAACTAAAGCGGTATGGATTCGCTATCCATGGAGCTATGGATGGGTAAGCAGTGTCATGCGAAGTAAGCGATAATCAAAGTGGAGATTATTGTTACTTATATAACATACCAGAAATCCAATGAATATGCCTAAGGCTCATCCTAAAGGAAGGCCGTAGGGGCGGCGGCCTTCCGAAAGGAAGGCGGTGGTAAAAAACATATGCTAAAAGGTTTAACGGGGGATAATTTATGCCTGAATGTATTATTCATGGATAATTCTACCGATTTCATATATTTGTAGGTTTCCACAAAGTCCTACGGCCACAAGAATCGCGTATTCTTGTCCACGGCGGGTGGATCGAAAAACCGGATCGTTTTCAATTTACAAATACGGAAATGAACATTATTATACTTACGAACTTGCAGAATAATAATAACTAATAATAATACAAAAAAAAATAAAAAAAATAATAAGAATAATAATGGCTATGCACAGTATGATAATGAATATGGGTCTGCAGAAAATGTAATACAAATTAAAGGAACTAAAGTCTGATGTGACATCGTTTCGAGTCTTCGTCTAGCTAACATTCATAGCGTCTCATTTCCCTCACCCCTATGCCGACGACACATACACTTTTCCATGATGGAATTACAAACATAATTACAGTGCACTTACCTTTACTTTTGCGCACTATTGGGCATCATTTTCATTGAAAGGATTTTGCTCCATAAATAAAAATACTGAATTGGCATACTAAGTGGCTTTTGTTGGTCATATATCAATTACAAACTTTAAAATTATCCCTATGGAGCCCCAAAATCGCCAAAAATCGAGGGTCAAGAAGGTGGGCATTTCTGTTACAATAGATCCGCTGAATACAGGACGATTAACAACATCGATTATGGTATTTTTACTTATCAAGCACCATCCTTTCAATGAAAATGATATCCAATAGTGCGCAAAGGTAAAGGTGAGTGCGTGATAATTATGTTTGTAATACCACCATGGAAAAGTATGTGTCGGCAAAGTGGTGAGGGAATTGAGACGCTATGAATCTTAGCTAGTCTTTATCACACTGAATAACGAATTCGTGTTGTGTGTAACGTAAACTTCGAACACAAGTGATCTGGATATGAAAGATTAATCGCCACCCACTCTGATTGGTCGAATTTGTGTGCGTATCTTATTGTTTAGAGACATCACCTTCGACACACCATATATGACCTTGTTTTTATTATTTCATGAGCAGATTTTCAAGACGAGTCCTCTGGTTGAAAGTTTGCAGATCGAATAATAAACCCGAAATCGTCGCCTCCTTCTTTGTGGATTATTTGGAAGACATTCGGGGTTGGTACATGTAGATGGAGTTGGCATTTGCCTTACTTGTTCATATACTAAATTGATCATGTGACACTAAAATGCAATGTTTAAAATGCGTAGATATTTTAATCAGTAATAATGAAATATAATTAATCTATTGTAGTTTTATGTGGGGTTTTCTTCAAATTTCAGAAACACATATATGATACAAGTGAGATATATTTTGGGAGAATTGTTTGTTCCACTTATAACCACAACTGAAATGCATGGTCATAAAATTATATTTGTTTTAGCAGGAGCTCCACGTTGTCTCAGAATAGATGCTGGAACTGAAAACATCCTGATAGAGGACATCCAGAGAGCTTTCAGGATGGACCACACTGACGATATGTCAGGTAGAAGTGTAATCATGGGGCAGTCATCATCCAATCAGGTACAAGTCTTACTGATCTTCTGTTCAGGTCAGGTCATTTATTTGTTGCTGTCTTTTGACCCTATTTGCTTTAGATATCCTGAACGCTCGACCATGGCTGGGAGCACAAAGTCTCCCAATAATTGCCTTTGAGATTTTCTGTACCCTGGACATACCTACACACATAACTTCCCATATCTGAGTCAGGATGCACTGCAAGGATTTTAAAATGAACTGAAAGTAGTACTTCGATAAAATTACTGAATGCAAAATAATCTTCTCTGGCCTGTGCAAATGTT
>JAVTVY010012132.1:0-56196 GCA_036873755.1 Hanleya hanleyi | reverse complement strand
ATGATGGGCGGCCCAGTCATAGACGAGTACATCGCGGTCCTCGGCCTGGGAGTACTCGTCAAACATCTGTACGATAGTAGATAAGGGTCTTCCCCGGCATCGATGGTACAGGTAAAACAAGCAATATTGTCCGCACACGCCACTGGTCAGGCTTTACAACGTTTGACTGTTCCAACACCACGTCTCTGTGCCTTGATCCATGAAGTCTGTTAAATCGGGATGGAGGGGTGGCAGACCGTACGGGTAAAAGTATTCCCCCTGCTCTTCTGTCAAGTACACGGCCACCCAGTGTTCACCGGGTCGATCCATCGGGTCCGTGTTGAGAACGTAAGCAGCCGGATACATACGGTCTAATGGAAACACATCTCGGGCGAACACCCCTTGAAAGACCCTACGTGTCTCTGGGTCATTCTCCAGCACGGTGGTTATCTGGTCTGTATCCATGTTAGGTGGAAAAGTCACACAGGACGTTGCGCGCCTTGTCCACTTGAATGATGTTGTCAAACTCGGCGTAGCAGATCACATTGACGGTGGTCCCGAGGGCTCGTGCAAAGTGGATTTCAACCGTAAATTGCCTTGCTTGGCTAGGGCCAGCTGATGGTCGTTCTCTAAGGTGGGGGTCAGATCGAAACAGAACAACGTGTATCCGTTCGCGTAGTCCTCCCGACTGATCATATTCCCTTCGTCCTGGTTGATTTGACTGGTGGCTGTAAACAGGCTCTGATAGGCTCGAATGAAATTCCTCCGCCCAAAGTTCGGGGTTAAGGCCGTGGCTGGCACCTGTTGTCCATCCACATGCATGGCCACAAAATTGATGCCGAAATGTTTAAAGTCAAACGGATTCTCTGGGTAGGCTCCGCTGAAACTGGTATTTTCCACACAGGCCAGGATCAATCGCTTGGGTAGTTCCCCCAGGAACAGGTTTTCTTTGTTAGCGCCCATATTTCCAGCAGGCACAGAGAACACTTTGGTTTGTACACGTCGGATAGGGTACTGGGCTGGTTTGTTTCCAAGGCTTTCATGTGTCCCAATTGAACGGCTGGATTCGGTTTCACTTTTCGGACATACAGGACTGCGTCTTGGATGACAATCTTATAGTCCGCTACATGCCCCTCTACGTTAGTGGCCATCAAGGCGAAGGTGGGAGGCGCCCGTATCGGTCGGATTTTGATGGGGGTCTTGTTCAAGAGGTACCGGTCTTGCATGAACATGTCTGCATGCAGTCGACCCATCATATCCACCGAGGCACTGTTCGCAGTGAAAGCCTTCCGTTTGTTATATCCCCATTGTCCGCCGTGTCCATGTGCTCGGCCGTGTCCTTGTAGAATAAAGCGGTTGTCAGCTGAGATTTTTTAGCCTCTCGGCCATACGACAACAGTGTCTCGATGTAGGCTCGATAGGGGTACGTGTTGGTGGAGTCACTGATGAGCTTGTCGCTGAGAAAAATATCTACCTGCTGAAACATCGAGTGCAGCCAGAGATTCGTCGGGCCCACCGTTGCTTGGTCAGCGATTCTGGTGCCAGCTCCATTGACCACCTTGGCTTTCACATACAAGTAGGTATAGGCTAAATCCACATAGGCCGTATCCGCATTACTGATGGTGAACTCGATGGGTCCGGTTTCGTTGATGCTGGAGAGCGGGAGATGCTCCACCCATAATCCTTGTTCGACACTGGTTTTTGTGGGCGGCACGGTCCACAAATCAAATTCACTGTTGGTGGAGGGGCAGGACTCGGCGTGGATTAAGGCCATGTTTTAAGAAAAGATATCCCGGGTCTTCTTGGATGTGCGTCGTCGCTGGATCGGTCGTCGACTGGTGCGTGATCTCGGTGGGGCAGCTCTTTTATTCCCTACGGTGCGTTGTGCTTTGGCCACCAAGACGCCTCCCGCTTCTTTGGCCCGCCGTTTCAAGGCTTCTTTGGGTGCCGTACCCCCAAAGACATCACCGGCCACTTGCAGTCCACTGCGTACCGCTTGTTTGCCGATTGCTTTCACACCCCGCGTCACCAAGGGCAGGAACGTTTTCACAATGCTGCCGAGTATGTTCCCCAGTCCATGTCCTCGTTGCATGCGTGCACCGCTAAAGACCGGAAAGCCACCCCCGGCCTGTTGGGCGTAATAGTCGGCATAGCTGCGTGCATCGCACTCGTAAGGTACTTTCATTATGCAAAGTGGGGAGCACGTGCTTGTCGAAAATGAAGTGTCAGCACCACTTTTCCTCGTTCAAATGCCACAGGTCGTTCCGTGTCATCTCTTATATCCACCGTGATCGTGTTGATGTCGGTATGTCGTACGGGCAGGTACATGATATGGTTGAAACTGTGGGTGACTTGATCGCCATACGTCTTTTTAATGGGGACCACCCGTAACAGAGGTGTGTTGATATCGCCCACGATGTGGTTGTCCACCACGTTCGAGTAGACGTAGAGTCCGTACATACCCGACTTCATATCCATCGGCATCTCGCCATGGTGTTGGTTGGGACCAGCGAACGTCTGTAGATCGAAACCCAGCATTTGCTGTATTGTAGGACTGAGTTTCACATTCACGGTATCGGTGACGGTAAGCTGTGCCTTGTCGTTGTGTACGTTGACATCGAAGAACACGTTTCTCTTGAAGCGCAAGGCTATCAGGCGTGTTGCACTATCCGTCACCCCCGTAGCGCCTTATCATGCATCAGTCTTGACAGCCCACCCATGAACTCTTTGGGGGTATCGTATTGGCCTTCGGGCAGGGTGAGTCGGGTGTTTTTGCCTTCGTAGGTGACCTCGTACCACACTTCATTGGCTCGCACGTTGTATCACGAGTAAGGGTATTGGATATCCACGAGGGCACATTCCCAGCGTCCAGGTAAATGTAACGGTTGCGGTAACTGGGTGACGTACTTGGCCACGGTGTTGTCAGGAAACACATCCAGCGAACTGTTACTGGGTAGGGTTAGGTAAAACATGGCGACTGAGCTGTCCTGCTGCTGCTGTTGGTTTTAATAGGTCTTCCAGGCCTTGGGCGGTTGTGTGCGGCGTCGTGTTCGTCGCGGTGACTTGTTACGTGTCACGGCTCTGGAGATGTGGGGTGTCTTGATCAAGGGTGTTTTTTTATAGGCGCGAAAAGAAAGTGCCCGTTGTGGTGGTGTTTTGGGGGGTGACTCCGGTTCCCATTCGGCTTCCCAAGAAGGTAGTGGGCCACTCGGTGATTGCTGGGTTTGCTGCATAAAGGCCCAGCGGTGGGGGTTTCCCACCAATTCCTGTGGTACATGCATGTCTTTCAAGCCTTGAGCGAACACCTCCCATCCTCGAGGATCGGTGTGCGATCTGCGTTGACGCATCAGATCATTCACTAAATCCGTCATGTGGGTGCCGGGGACCACCTGATTCTGTACCAGGAGTTCGCCTTTATCATTCCAAGTCATGTTAGGATTCTGTTTCATCTGTTGTAATACCAGGCCAGCTTGTTTCTTGAACGAGGCAGGTACACTCTTCAGCACTTCGTCTTCCACCCACTGTGGGGCTGTGGGGGCTACCTCACCCGGCTGTTGGGGCGGTGCTGAGGTCAGCGGTCTGTCACGTGGTGGTGGTGGTGGTGGTGGTGGTGGTGGTGCTGTTGCTGGGGTAGACAGGGTTTTGTATTGGTCCATGAACGTCATGTACCGTTTGAAGCGTCTCATTGTACCGTTGTACTTTCTCACTGTCGCTTAACCCCGGTCTCTGTAAGATCTGTTGCATCTCTCCATCGAGGCTGTTTATGGTCTTCACCGTAGGTGAGACAGGGTAGCGTGATTGGAGGTTTTGCAGGAACCGTGGTTCGACGAGGACCATTTTTTCGTGTGGTTCATTGTCGGCCGAAGAGTCCACCCAATACTGGACCCAACACGGAAGCGGCCAACGGTGCTAAGATGGCCCCGAGAAAGCCGCCTTTCTGTAACACCTTTTTCTTTTTGTGTTTGAGGGACCCGCTTCTGGACTAGGGTTCGGAGACCTGTCTTATGCTTGGCCAACTTGGTCTTCTGAGCCGGAGTCAGTGGTACGTTGCCTTTTAACAGATTGTACCCGATCTCGCACAGGCAGCGTACAAGGTCAGGGTCCGCACCGCGTACAATGGTTCGGACCAACTCGGGTGGGGCCGTCTTCAATACACGGAGCGTGGGAGCGTGCTTCCGTACTCGCGCAGACATCCTGTACAACTAATGCCAGAACCCACAACTCTGCCCTTTTTATCCACCTCACAGACAAGTCAACCCTGCTGTGGTATTCATTCTTTTTATTATCTCCATCATCAAACACACACACATCCCAGCTGGGGGCGCCACTGTGGGTGTGTTTACATTATTTTTGCAAGTACACGTGGTGGGTCTCTCCGGGAAAGATGCCGGTCCGTAGTCGAAGGTGGTCGGGGGTGGCTTGCTTGAGATCGAAGAGCATATACCCGTGCTGAGGAGTTGTGGCATCTTTGAAGGCTTCCAACGCAAACGGTGTGCGGCCGGGATACATCTGTCTCGCCAGGTGCAGCAGTTGAGTGGTATCTCTCGGGTTTTTGAAGACCACCAGGTAGTGGGCATTTAAGCTGATATTCCGATGTTCTTTGTTTTTACTGAACAGATTCTACACAATGTAGATGATGCTGAGCCGTCGATGATGGCTGCCTTTGGTAAAGAGTTGGGTGACCCGTGCATCCGTCTCCGCCATGAGATCATCCACAACCACCAATGTGTCGGGTTCCAAATCGGCCAGGTTGGGTAGGCCTTCCACGAACGTGGTGTGGGGCATTGCTGCATACGCTTCCTGCCATTCTCCGTAACACCACACGACTCGGGCAATGGGTGGAGTGATCATGCTGTCGGCGTGTTGAAGGAGCTTCCTGACGAAGTGCGTTTTGCCGGAGCCGTCGGTCCTGCGATGACGCAGGTGAAGGGATGTTGCCACCGAGGGTCCATGGTTTGAGGTCTATCCGTTGTCGTGGTAACCCGCTCTTGTAAATTTCGTACGAGTGAACTGGAGTGGTGGTGGGTACAACGTCGGTCGTCGTTGTCTGTTCACGCTCAGAGATGGTGCTGGGGGTGGGTACAACGTGGGTGGTCGTCGTCGTTGTCGGTTCACTGTGAGGGATGAAATCCGGTGGGTCTTGAGACGTAGTAGGTGTACTTGGTGTAAGTGTAGAGCTCGACGTGGCTTGTACGCGGGGTGTGGTGGTGGTGGTGACTGGGCTCGATACGACTGGTGCTCTCTGTAGACCCGTTTCACTGATGGCTGGTGTTCTCAGTTGGTTAAGTAACGTACTGACATAGGCTGCGTCGTAAAACACACCTCCGTACAACACACTCAGCAGGGTTAGCAATAGCACCCCAAAGACCACTTGCGCTTTGCGTGTTTTGCGAGACGCTGTCTTCGGAGGCAGCTGCTGTTGGTCCATAGCACTGGGGTCGGACGTGGAATGAAGGAGGACGGCAGTGGTGTCTGGCTTTATAGTCGTTTCACCTGGTTGGCCGCGATCCAGGAATTGAAGGAACTGGGCCAGCCTTGCCATTTTACGAAATGAAACAGTTTGCCACGTCGACGTTCCGTTTTCAAAATCTGCTCCCCCGTGTAGTAGTCTTGCTGTGTTTTTACAACAGGCTGTAATTCCGTGTCGTAAAACGTCCCCAGCAACGTTTCGCCTTGGAGATCTTCCAGTTCATAGACTCGCCGCTCTCGGGGTAGGCGCCGTTTAATCAGGAAGTGCTCATCGCTCCAGTTGGGCAAGTAACTTTTCTCGAACTTGCCCTTGACTTTACTGACCCGTACAGGGTCGCCGACCTTGTACACCGCCTTCGTCGTTCGCTGCGATGGCCTGGGGTACAAGACACGCCGGACTTGGGCTTCATTGCGTTGGGTCACGGTAATGGGGGCTCTCTCTATACTTCGATGATAGGCTCGATTGTAACCCCTCACCAGTTTCGGAGAGAACATCGATGTACCGCCTTGTATTCTTATAGGTGAAATATTTATACATGCGGCCTTTGAATGTCCTGTTGAACCTTTCCACCACGGAAGCCTTGGTCTCGTTGTACGTATGGAAGAAAAACACCTTCTGTTTCTTGAAAAAGGCTTGGAACGGTCTGTTGAGGAATTCCGTGCCTTCGTCGGTTTGCAAATACAAAGGTTTGCGCCCGGTCTTGAAGATGTCTTTGAACGCCGCTATGAGATTTGCCCCCGTTTTCGTTCGGATGGGTACCACCCACGCATACTTGGATAGGATATCGATGCACGTCAAGATATACCGATTCTCATCGTTGTGTTTGGCAAAGGCGCTCATATCCACCAAATCCGCTTGCCACTGGGCATCTGTTCCTCCCACGATGACCCGGTTCCGTAGAAAATGGCGACGGACAGATCGATGTAAGGTATAGGTGTCTTGTCTTCTTAACCAATCTCGGACTTGGGCACGTTGTACCCCCTGGGGTTTGGCCGCTCGATATAGAGCCGACAATGCACTATAGGCTGCCGGACTGTCGGGACTGTAGTATAAGTTATCCAACACCTTCTCCCAGCGCTTCATGGTGACAAAATGATGATGGGCCCTGGCTCTATCGTTTATTTATAACGGGTATATCTTGGGCCTGAGTTTCTTTCTGATTTTCTTCGTGGACTTCCACAGTGGCCATGGTCAATGACCAGTCCAACTCGTCTGATGACCGCTTGATAAGCACTTCATCCACATCCACCACGGCATCTTCCAATGCAGACCATAGATCAGGGTGAAGGGTAAAATGCATTGTACCTCCATCTAGCCGAGCCAATTGAGCAAAGAAAGGGCCGCGTCGAATGTACACATCGTGACACAAGTGGATGAGGTCGCCGTCCAGTTCACCAGACAACACCCGTTTGAATTTGGTCCAGCCCTCCCGGGACAGACGAATGTGAGCCGGGCACGGTTGTGTAGGGTCCGTGTCCCCCACCACCTCCTCCATGATATCGACCTTATCCGCATACACGTGCAGGAAAACCTCGGGGGTCAAGCTGAAATACGCCAGTACTATATGCTCCGTCATGGTCAGTACGTGAATGGTACCAGATTTCACTGTCTCCCGTATTTATAGGCAGAACCCCGTGAGATCAAAGGATCAGGTGGTCATGTCATTGGGCTGACTGAGTCTAGCCGGGTAATCAATGGCATCGTCGTCGGGTTCATGTAGTTGTTCATGGGGTTCAGCCATTGGCCCCGCGGCTTCATCACGGATTTTTTCTTCTTCTTCATCGTTCTGGCCCGTCATGTGTGTGTGTGGGTGGCTTCATGAGGTGACACTGTCATTCCAGCCTCTGCGCATTCTATACATATAGTATTTTCTCCATCCGCTTTTTTTTCATTAGGTTCATCTAGTGCGTGTTCGATAGCATGAGCCCATGCCAAGTGGTGGGGTGATCGATCGTCGGGTATAAATAACTGGTCCACCAGAGGGCCTATTTTCTCCAAGGCTGACCACAGAGAGGGAGTTAGGAGGAAACTTCGAGCCGGCTCTTGGTAGCGTCCCACCCGTGGGTAGAGCGCAGTATGGTATACGTAGTTGGCCTTGTCCAGGTGGATCAGGTGTCCGTCTAACTCTCCGCTCAACATCCGTTTAAACTTAGTCCACCCATCACGCTGTAGTGTCACCGTATTCGATAAAGTCTCACGGGACGCCCTCCAATCCCCGCCACTATCTTCCACCAGAGTCACATAATCTTCATAAACGTATAATCCCACCTGGTAAGGTGTAAGCGGGAGGATGGCTCGTAGGACGGATGACATGCTTGGTCCAAATGTCGAACGGTGAATGACACACACTCTGTCTGACCCTGGTATTTATAGTGTCAATACCACAGCGCCAGGGTCAATAGGGCACAGACTAGTATGAGGCCAACCAGCCAGTGCTGGTTGCGGCGTGAGCGCTCGTGGTCCATAGCCCGAGCATCAAGGATGGCTGTCATAGTCCAGTAGTGGTGAGTGATGGCACGCCTCTCCATCGAGTGCACTCTGTGGAGGACCGCTTCTGTGAACTCGTTCAGGATCTGGCGTCGTCCCTCGTTGTCGTCGCCATCTGCAAACATGGACCGGACCACTGCTCGGTAACCCGTGAATGAATTCACCACGGTGGCATACTGTAAAATGCGAGTCGCATGGGGCTGGGTCTCCGCCATGGCTCTGTAGAAATGAAGGTGTGGGATCCAGAGGGACGTGTTTTATAGACCAGATGTAGCTCTACGGGTATAGTCCGTGATACGTACTATTCTGATGGGTTAGTCCAAAAAAGGGAGCAACAACAACAACACAGATTACAGATCAATCCTTTTATTATGCGTGAACAACATAGAAATGCATGTACTGACCTGTCTGTGGGAGGTTTCCCACAATGGCGTTCACCTTCGCGTCTTTTCGTGTACGTCCGTGTCTTTTCGTTAAAGTCCGTGTATCTTCGGTAAAGTCCGTAGGCATTGGGCAAGGAAGCTTTTTCCCGAGACCGAATCACCGCCAGACATGACTGCATCACCGCGGATGAATACATTCTTGCACTCACTCACACCTCGCAACATTGTCTCATTGGACATTGGACCGTCTGACCTGGAGGTGACCCTTTGACCTTTTGACCCGCGTCCGCGCGCGCACTGCCGGGGATGACGCGCACTTCCGGAGAACTCGCGCGCGCGCTCGCGCTGCGGGGCGCTGGGGCGGGGCGGGAAAACCCACCGGCGATTGAACATACGGACGTCTAAGAGGAAACATTAGGAACTCTTCTATGTTTGGATGTAGTTTTTAGTGAAAAACCCGGAAGTGACGTCATACAGGGTCCAGTTTTCGACACTAAGTGACCACATCCGACAAAATGGCCAGTTTTCGACACCGGATGTGCCGCCATCTTGAACATACGTGCCGCCATCTTGGATATGTCCCATAATGCACCGGGTCAAAATACTCGCTTCTGATTGGACGAGAGCTCTGGGACGGATTTGAAATACTCGCTTCTGATTGGACGAGACCTCCGTATTGCATCTGCGCATGCGCAGAATGATATTCCTACCGCACACCCAACCCATCAGATGCCCCTTCACGAATGCTTCACTTAGATACCTCACTCGACCCCATTGGTGCATTAGGGGCTCCCCTACATCCCAACACGGCTATTTTCATACACTTGGGCCACCGCGCATGCGCAGAATGCCGATAGTTCAACCCCACACCCAGCCCATCAGATGCCCCTTCACATAAGCTTCACTTTGATACCTCACTCGACCCCATTGGTCCATTAGGGGCTCCCTAGCTCCCAACACGGCTATTTTCATACCCTTGGGCCACCGCGCATGCGCAGAATGCCGATAGTTCAGCCCCATATCCAGCCCATCAGATGCCCCTTCACGAATGCTTCACTTTGATACCTCACTCGACCCCATTGGACCATTAGGGGCTCCCCTAGCTCCAAAACGTCTATTTCCATACCCTTGGGTCACCACGCATGCGCAGAATGCCGATATTTCATTCCCACGCCCAGTCCATCAGATGCCCCTTCACGAATGCTTCACTTTGATACCTCATACGACTCCATTGGCCCATTAGGGACTCCCCTAGCTCCAAAACCGCTATTTCCATACCCTTGGGCCACCGCGCATGCGCAGAATGCCGATATTTCAACCCCACACCCAGCCCATCAGATGCCCCTTCACGAATGCTTCACATCGATACCTCACTCGACCCCACTGGACCAGTAGTCAATCTCCTAGCTCCAAAAGGCTATTTTCATACCCTTTGGCCTCCGCGCATGCGCAGAATGCCGATAGTTCAACCCCGCGCCCAGCCCATCAGATGCCCCTTCACCTAACCTTCAATTTGATACCTCACTCGACCCCATCGGACCCTTAGGGGCTCCCCTAGCTCCAAAAAGGCTATTTTCATACCCTTCGGCCGCCGCGCATGCGCAGAATGACGATATTTCAACCCCACACCCAGCCCATTAGATGCTCCTTCACCTAACCTTCACTTTGATACCTCACTCGACCCCATCGGACCATTTTATCTAGGGACTACTTTTTTCTCCGCGGAAGCTTTTTCCCGAGACCGAATCACCGCCAAAACCACGGCCAAACCGCATCACCGCGCATGAATACATTTTTTTTTTTTTTTTTTTTGCCGGAACTTTTTTTTTTGCCCGAACATGCCCGAACATGCCGTCCACCTCCCACACACTAAAACCGGCCGCCATCTTATCCCACCTCCCACACAACACACTAAAACAGGCCGCCATCTTGTCCCACCTCCCACACAACACACAAATACGGGCCGCCATCTTGTCCCACCTCCCACACAACACACTAAAACGGACCGCCATCTTGTCCCACCTCCCACACGACACTAAAACAGGCCGCCATCTTGTCCCACCTCCCACACGACACTAAAACTCGCCGCCATCTTGTCCCACCTCCCACACGACACTAAAACAGGCCGCCATCTTGTCCCACCTCCCACACAACACACAAAAACACACAAATACGGCCCGCCATCTTGTCCCACCTCCCACACAACACACTAAAACCAACCGCCATCTTGTCCCACCTCCCACACGACACTAAAACAGGCCGCCATCTTGTCCCACCTCCCACACGACACTAAAACCGGCCGCCATCTTGTCCCACCTCCCACACGACACTAAAACCAGCCGCCATCTTGTCCCACCTCCCACAGTCCCTCACGCGCACATCCACAATTATGACGTCACCACCAAGCGCAGTCAAACTACATTCTCGCATTTGATTGGTCAATATTTCACAATTGACCTCTATGACCTCTACATCCACAAAGTTCCCCCTTAAATTTTACCCGGGGGAACAAATAAGTAGGTCAATGAGCGTTTAAATGCATGCTGTATACTACTGACGTATGTTGACAGATGGGCGCTGTGAACCAAAGTTTGCTGATATCAGAGGTTTGGGATTTTCCTTCTCGGCCATAGTCAAATCAAGTAACATCACGATCAACGTTTCGTGGGATACATTCTTAGCCACCTATGAACAAGTTTTACGGAAACAACTTACTGCATACTCGCAGTTCGTATTCTATCCGCTGGTAATGTCCAAGTACATCAATCCTGATGAGAAGTCAATTTCAGTATTAGCAGTAGAAGGGAGAGTAGTGTCAAACTCGAATAAACGCCTTGACGATATGGAACAATCTCTCCGTGAAATGACCTTGTTGTCTTTCACATACAATGCTGAATGAGAGAATAATACAGTACAGTCGGTACCCGTGCCATGTTTTACTACTCCACAAGACGTACTTAGTGTTGATCATGTTTATATAGTAACCGTACTATACAACGTATGTGGGGTTCTGATCAGCTGTGTGGCTCTAGACAGAAACTGAGAGAATGCTTGGCCAATGTGGAATTCTCCCCCATAGAAGATACAATAAACTGTGCACATTTGGAATTCAACTTGACGGAGTCCAACTTTACCTACGACCCAGAGAGTCATACAATAATGGTAGGAAATCATGATATCCTCTTGAACCAATCCAGTTATCTACATTGTGGGACTGTCTTAAAACTGTGTTCGGATCTTCTACGTCATATCGAGAAAATCTTAAGTCAGGTGAATTCGACCAAGTTATCTGAAGGATCTGATATATCAGAAATTAATAAAGCGTTGACATTGGTGTCGTTCATAAGCATCTCTTTATCGCTTGTCGGCCTTTTTCTAACCTTCCTGGTTTATTGTGTTTCTCCAAAGTTGAGAACGCTACCAGGCAAGAATAACATGGCGTTGATTTGCCACCTTTTCTGTGCTCAGCTGATTTTCGAAGCAGGTGCGAGGATGACATCCGACGTCCCTTTATGCCAAGCTTTGGGCATTCTCATCCATTTCTTCTGGTTGGCGTCTTTCTCTTGGATGGCTGTATGTGCCTTTCACATGTACAGACGTTTTACCAATCTCCTCCTAATCCAACACGACCCTACCGGCGGCTGGAAGAAATTCCTATCTTTTTGTCTTTTCAGTTCTCTTTGTCCTGCTGTTGTTATTCTGACATGTATTATTTATCACTTGGCCTCTAGCGACGGCACAGTGATCGGGTACGGGGGCGTTATATGTTTCCTAAATCAACCAAGGGACATAGGGATATTCTTCGTCGCTCCGTTAGGTTTCATGGTACTGTTTAATGCATACTGCTTCACAAGAACTGTTTTGGCAATTCGATCTGTTCCCGATATGACCAAGGCTTCAATCAAAACAAACAAACATCACGCTGTTATCTATTTCAGACTGTCTGTCCTCTTCGGTTTTACTTGGGTATTTGGTATTCTCGCCTCCATTCTGCAGTCGGATGTATTGTGGTTTGTGTTCATCATCTTGACCGGAGGACAGGGTATATTTATATTCATTGCTTATTGCGTTAACAGACGAACTTGGAAAATTGCGAAGCTGGGTTTGGGGAGGTATTCCTCTAGAACATCTTCCACCACACCCAGTGGAAACAGGGATACTCCTCTGTGACTCGACCCTGAACAACTTTCACATAGTGAGGATATAATTGCAAGGTTTCCAAATTATGGAAGTCCATTATTAAAGACGTAACGCATCTAGTGTTGCTGTTAAAGCGGGAAGTACGAACTTGTGATTGTAAAGCTAAGTAGTAAATGGTTTCGCTCCTTGTTAGTTTTGATCAACAGAAGGTTTATATCGAACTGATATTACGCACTAGCTACAGTTGTATAGGGTTATCGTCAGTTTATAACAGATCTGATGTAGAGGGGAATGTCCGAGTAACTCTCCATTCCTTATAAATGGTGGAGCCAAGGCCGCCTTGGCTCCTTCAGAGGGGCCTTTGGCGAAACTACTGATATTCCATCACTTAATACACGCCCACTGACAACGACCACGGTTTTAACGCCGGCACATGTTTAACTGTCAGCACAGTACATGTGCTGCAAGGCGTGAAATCCTATATGTAACTCAACCCACCAGACTAAAGTTTGCTCTTCCGGCTGTGCCAGTCCAGGGATATCGGGTGGGCAATTAAATTCATGTCGTGTTACATGAGAGAGGAGAAGGGGTAATTAGCTGTATTATGATCTCAACCTGTCATTTAGTTGGCACTGATATACACTGCATCACAGAATAGGAATTGTACAAAACGTCATGAGGTTCCAGCCCTTTTAGTAGAACATCGCGTTTAAACCTGTAGACTGCATGGGAGACAACTTCCGTTTCAACTCGCAACTCCAGTTGAAAATATGCAAATCACTCATTCCATCACTGAATTGGCCTGTGTATCTGCCATGTATATAAACGTTTTACAAGCATATTATAATACAGGAACACGAGTCACAGAACTCATATTACACTAGTGCCCTTATAGCTTAGTAATGTTGTCATATATATGCGTTATCGCAACATTAATAACTGTACTGGATATTCTAGTGCATGTGTTTTTCTTCAAACAAGTATAGGATCTAGCTAGCACAGCTCTTCATTCCGTAGAGCCGGAATGTCCGAGTAACACCATAACAATAGAATGGTGTCACAAGTTTGTTTTAATTTCAAATAAAATCGTTGGAATGTTTTGTTGTATTCGTATATGTAGTGTTTCGTAGAAAAGGTTCACGTAATTTGGGATGTTGATATCAGAGGATTCCAAGTACAGGCGTCAGGTATTCGCACGTCCTACTCACAGTATTCACACGTCGTACACAAAAGAATGTCTGCATCAATATCGAAAGGAGTATCCAAACATGCAACAAATGAAAATTAGAAAATACATGTTTCCTGTTGCAGAGAAGCGGTCAAGACTTTCGATAATGACAGCAAAGTATATTCTCTTCATAAAATCCCAGTCACTGATATGTACTCATTAATCTAACAAGGCTTATATACTCGAGTTGTTGTACAACAGAAAAGTTACATCACAATAATTCAACTTTATGTTATGGACAATCGGCAATTCAAAGATGGAATAGCCTGTGTATGGATATAATGGATACATTTGTCGAACTTTATTGAATGATAATCTTCGATCGTTCGATGATCTGTGACACAAAAAGACTGAAACCGCAGGAAATGACATTATAATCATTACACGATGAATACTGAGTTGATTGTGACATGCGGAAATGGTGTGACATTTTTTTAACAAAAAAACAAAGATTTACGCTCTCTTTGCCTGGATGTTTTCATGACAATTGGTCAAATTCTACATGCTGGCGAAAGTTTCAGATATTGCAACGTGATTTTAGACCATATTGTTGTTTGGTCCCAACATCAATGGGGTTTTACCGAAGTTATTATCTACATTGTACCTGACCATGGAGCTATTATCTACATTGTACCTGACCATGAAGTTATTATTTACATTGTACCTGACCATGAAGTTATTATCTACATTGTACCTGACCATGAAATTATTATCTACATTGTACCTGACCATGGAGTTATTATCTACATTGTACCTGACCATGAAGTTATTATCTACATTGTACCTGACCATGAACTTATTATCTACATTGTACCTGACCATGGAGTTATTATCTACATTGTACCTGACCATGAAGTTATTATCTACATTGTACTTGATTATGAAGAGTATAGATTATATCTTCATGCAAGGTCTCTCTGAATCAGTTTTCACTCACAGTTCAAACTTGGTACCTGTGCTGATCCGCGATATAATACGTTGTAGAGTCAGAGCTGATTGGCTTCATCAGAAAATACAGGTTCCTCAAACTGTCCAATATAGGTTCCTCAAACTGTCCAATATAGGTTTCTCAAACTGTCCAACACGAGTTTCCCAAACTGCCCAATACAGGTTCCTCAAACTGTCCAATACAGATTTCTCAAGCTCAATACAGGTTCCCCAAACTGCTCAATACAGGTTCCTCCAACTGTCCAATACATGTTTCTCAACTATCCAATACAGGTTCCTCAAACTGTCCAATTCGGGCTCCTAAACTCAACATAGGTTCCTCAAACTGTCCAATACAGGTTCTTCAAACTGTCCAATAAAGCTTCCTCAAACTGTCCAATTCAGGCTCCTCAAACTCAATACAGGTTCCTTAAACTGTCCAATAAAGGTTCCTCAATCTCTACATAAGTTTATCAAACTGTCAATTACAGCTTCCGCAAACTGTCCAATACAGGTTCTTCAACTTCAATACAGGTTCCTCAAACTGTCCAATACATGTTCCTCAAACTGTCCAATACAGGTTCCACAAACTGTCCAACGCAAGTTCCTCAAACTGTCCAATACATGTTCCACAAACTCAATACATATTCCTCAAACTGTCCAATACAGGTTCATCAAGCTGTCCAATACAGGTTCCTCAAACAGTCCAATACAAGGTAAACAATGGAGAGCGATTGACCATTCTAAACAGAAGCTCCAGCTCAGAAATGAACTTAGCTAAGCCAGCTGACAGTCTGTATAATATAATATAATATAATATAATATAATATAATATAATATAATATAATATAATATAATATAATATAATATAATATAATATAACGTAATATAATATAATATAATACTTAGGTATATACTTTGTTCGCAAATCATGGAGACTTTGACTTTCTAACAAAAATGGGATTCATCACATCCTTTCTTTGTTACAAAAAATCAGAAAATCTCCTATCAAGTGGAATATAGCTGTAGCGGATTTTTCCATGGGTAAACGACGATTGCATGTCCTGAATTCGAATAAAATTATTATAAAATTCTCAGGAAGATAAACTATATATTCCTCAAATATTACTTGAGTTAAAGAAGTTGTAACGAAGTCAAAGTATGTCCACTGGCTGTAAATTAAGGAACAGATGTTTAGACATAATAATGATGTTTTTTGTGGAGCAGTTCTATATTTGTTGAAGGTACCAAGTATTCGTTAATTGAGGAATTTGGTGAAATTGAATCGGAATTACTCAATTTAAGACCTTTGTTATGGCATCCGTTTAGGCGCTCAAATATGATGAAATATAACGAAGATACAACCTTGGGCTCCTCATGTGCAGAGAAATACTGAAACGTATTTCCCCCATGTCAAAGATATATGAGAAAGCAATATTTATAAATATTCGCTAAATTATTTAGCATTTACAGTGAAATCGAAAATATTTTGAAAATGTGTATTTGAATTCTCCAAAAGTATTTTGGGGATGAATATTCATTAAAATGGTCAGATAGTCATGTACAACGTCAACCAAAGCCATTGCATCAAGTGCAGTGACTGCAGTCTATTCAGGAAACGCTTCTTTAAAATGTAAATGAGTGGTAGGTGGCCTCTGACAAACTGGGTCGACAAACTGATGTTCAAGTAGTGTGTCCCGCCTAGCAACGCTCAAATCAATGTAGAGTCAAAATATTCCCCGATAAGAAGCTCCTTCCATTCCAACACGAGTTCTACGTGTTGTCTCGTCAAAATCCAACCCTTATCTGACAAACAGCCCGTGCTTCCCGCTCGGACTCCTAGCATCGGGCGAACTCGTTTCGGTGCGGTTCTCATCGGAGCGTTTCGGCATGCCAAGTATTAACAGCCCCGAGTGGATAGCTACCTCTACAACACCCCTCCCCGTTTTCTTTCAGGCGAAGATATTAACTTTGCCCTGCTCGAACTCTTCCCTATCCCAGGCAAACGCCGTCCCAGCGCTGCAAACAATTACTGAAATATGAGTCTAAGAAGTGAATTCTTCATATTATATTGCATGTAACAAAATCTGTAACATGCAATGTACAAATTACAATACATATAAGGGAAGTGGGAAGAGGTGCCGACATACTGACAGAGTCACATGACTTCACAGTAGAGTCTTCCGGTTAACCTATTCTAAAGCACATACCAAGAATCTAACGATTCGTGATATGTGTTGTATCTCAGGTACGCTTTTATTGTACCTGTTCATGTGGCAACTTGGATGATATGACCACACGGCCCCTAGCACCGGCATAAGAGGTATTAGATACAAATCTAGAGAGCTATGATGGAAATGCTCTGACAACTCGTATATTGGTAATTGGTGAGCTGTTTCGCTGTGACAACTCGTACACTGGGGATTGGTGAGCTGTATCGTCGTCAGATGAAAATGACGGCATTTAACACAAAAGACAAACGCTACACTGCTCCCTAAAAATACCGAACTGCAATAAAATGGTACCCATCCCTAGGTCCAGTCTCCTTGACAGACTGTCTGTAACTATACTCAAACCCACTAAAACTCTCTCACTCTAATGGCCAGCCTCACAGGGACTGATCACTTTAATTTTCAAAAATATATTCCGCAGGCCGGCCTACCAGCTACATAGTCGCAATAAATACCAACACATCATCCAGCCCACGACTGAAACAAGCCTCTAAACCACCAGCTGTCCAGACGGTAAACTGGGCTCCCCATTCTCTTTCCCCTAATAATTTCAAGACTCTCCTCCAGCGACCATAAAACTCCCACTAAAATGACCCTTCAAGGACAAACGCAGCGGCGTGTGTGCGTACTACACGCCCCCCGCCAACGGCTACTCCACCAGATGAAATATCCCTGTGGTGGAGGAACATGACCATAAACTGTAGTCTCCAAAGATTCTCAAAAGGGTTCCATGTCGAATACATAAGAGGGAATTGGAGCGATATGCAAGAGGTGAGAAGAATTGTAGACGTCTGGCGAATAAAAAGCAACCATATGACTCCACAGGAAAGCTTCCCTCGTTACCTCGCTTGCAGATTCTAGAATACGGTCAATTCTTGGAAGTAGCCTTAGTATCTCAGCTGTTCATATGGAGACTATGAAGTATTCGCACGGCCCCTAGCACTGGCTCAAGTGGATTAAGTACGCTAACTCGGGAGCTGTGATGACAGATCAGCTCAAACAAATAACTAATCTGATGTTAATGGAGACACGCGTTTTTCCCTGAATCCCAGGTCCCCGACATGGCTAACCGCACTACATAATGTCGTATTATATTCCCTCTAAGTCACACCAACAATTAAAACTCACCTCACACAGACTTCCATAAACATACCAGACGCAAAAAATAACATACAAAAGAATAACAAGAGCTGGATGAGCGCAATGACCTCCGTCGAGGCAACAGGGTCCGTAGGGGAATACATCACTGAATAACATAGGGCCGGATGCCAAGCTCAGTTTTGCATTTGTTGGACGTTAACTTCACCAATGGTAATTAACCTGGGGTTGAGGGTTCCCCACTAGCATGTCCAGCTACATGTGTAGGGATGTGGACGTCACATTCCCAGCAAATAATTTTTGTCTGATTCCACGTGCTTGAAATATTGGGGTATGGAATAGAGTATATTGATGGAAAACTTGGAATACTGCTTGAGACATTAGGCTCCTTCCCACCCCCACCTCCCCCTGAGAGGACGCCCCCACCCAAATCAACACGTTAGCGGCAGAAATGAGACCCTGTGTGCCTAGTTTTACCAACTTGCTTGTGATTTTGTGCATAGGCCCTACACATCAACACTTCATATTTTGTATGTGTACAGTATAGCATCCTCATTGATAGAATCCTCTACAAAACACACCTGATTTTACCGACACTCCGTTTTGATCTGTCTCAGCATCATGTGATGATTCAATGCCCTCGGAATAATTTTGTATACTGGTGTTACAGGTCACCTTCACCATAATGTATCAATTACCATGAACTTGTACATGTATCACATTCATATTGAATGATGATGGCTCATGAGAATATTGCCCATATGGAACAAATGGCTGGATTCCAGCGAATGAAAAGTTAATGTTAATCATAAACAACATACAATTAATAATACTATCAAATAATTATGTTTATTCCTTGTCGACATCAATATAATACAGACAATTCAGTATGACTGAATCATGGTAATATATATTCAAGGGTATATATGTCTACACGAAATTGAAGGAGACCCATGATGCAGATTATATTATGTTGTAAAACTTATACATGTACATATACCAGAAGTGGAATTGAAATTTGAATAAAATAATCAAAATATGTTCGGTTTTTACCTCTACTCAGGAAATGAAGTCTTTGTTTCTGGAAGCTAAATCATTTTAGGCACTCAAATCCTTACATGGTCAAGGGAGATAATTTTGTAAAAAAAAAAAGTATACATCCACACTGGTGCAGAGCAGAAAATTCCATGAATCTGATATTATCCACACAATCCCATTCTACATGATATTTTTGCCATAGCACAGATAAAATAGGTCCCTTCATTTATCTGTTGTAGATCCAGGAGCTATTTTGAGCTGCAGGTTTTGTAAAAGTTAGATTCAATTATTCTGAGTGAAGGAATGAAGTCTGGCATTGTTGTTTTAAGTTAGAACTTGGCATCCTTGGAAATGTCTGACCGATTGACACATATATCACCCTGCATATGGTCATTACATACGTAATGTTTATTTCGTGAGGAATCAGCTGATATACAATGGGGGAGGGGGAGGGTGGGGTTTGCACAATACTATGCGGCCAATCAATGGCTCTGATTTTCACCACCTCTGTCATACCACACCTTTCTGACACAGATAAACCAATCGATAGTCTGTATTGGTACTTCCAAGTTCATCCAGTACATCCATTGTGTAACAGTCCTGTTGCGTCTTATATCAGAAGTGCTGAATCCATGACCTGCATATTGGAATCAATTGTATACATTTAATATCAAAACTCAGTTTACTGAAAATGTTTATGGCCTTCATTATATTACATTCTTTCATCATACACAACAAGGTGTAATCCATTATACCGGTTCTCACAGCATACGTGTACTCAATAGTATTGGGACCTGAATAGTATCCGTACTCAAGGTAATTTGAGAATAGATTCAAGAATAATTTTTAATTCAGTGTATTGAAATGTTAATTGACATGTATGCTGCTGGGAGATGAACCTTTGAAATGGGAATTGCAGGTCTGCAAGTGGCTCACAGTGAAAATATAGGAGGAAGTTTGCAAAAATATAGGAGAAATATAGGAATTTTCAGAATAAAATATAGGAAAATATAGAAGATAAAGGAGTGTAAGACAGGTCTGTACTACATTGTGTGTTCCAAACTTGGTAGTTTTCTGGTGTTTAATTAAATGACTTTCACGTCCTAGTGGTGGTTTTCAGGCGACATGTTCTCTTGTTTGATTCAGCATAGAGAGACTGAAATCTCTTGATATTTGCCGAGCGAAGCGAGACGAAATTTGTTTTCTGAAAAAGTTTTTGAATTTTTTTTTCTGAAATGTTTTCCTCATGACAGAGCATTGATGAAAGTTCCCATGAGAAAAAGTCAAAATATAGGAAATATAGGAATGACTCAAAAACATAGGGAAATATAGGAGGCACTTGAAGGCCTAGAATTGGGACAACCAATCATAACGACATACCAAAACTATACTGGACTCCCAAAATGCATAAATCACCATACAAAGCTAGATTCATAGCTGGTTCTAGAAGCTGCACCACCAAGCTTCTTTCAACCCTATTGACGAGGGCCCTTCAGGAGGTAAAAGCATTTTGGGAAAGGTATTGCGCCATTATTTCTAAGAACTCTGGCGTTGAATGTATGTGGATATTGAAAAACTCAAAATGTCTTACGGAAGAACTTGATGCTAAAGGTCACATACCGTACAGACATGTATCCACATGGGATTTCTCGACTCTCTATACTACAATCCCTCATCAGGACCTTATTGACCGTCTAAGTTCATTGATAGTATCTGCGTTCAAGAAAACTGATCGTAGATATATTAATGTCGGAAGCCATAAAGCATTCTTTAGCTCGACTACATACAAGAGATATCATTCATGGGATGTTTCTTTGTTTATAGAGTTGCTTGAATTTCTCATTAAAAATATCTATGTGAAATTTGGCAACACAATATATCAGCAGCATATAGGTATTCCAATGGGTACTAATTGTGCACCCCTGTTGGCTGACCTGTATCTGTTCTCTTATGAATATGACTATATGCAGGCGCTTTCAAAAACCGATCCATTCAAAGCCCGTTCCTTCTCATTCACCAAACGCCATATAGACGATCTTCTCGCTGTGGATAATCGCTATATAAATGACGCAGTGAAGGATATATCCACCTTCACTGGATTTGAAGGAAACTACAGATAGCCCTACAGGCACATCATATTTAGATCTATATCTCTATAAAAATGAAGCGG
Source organism: Hanleya hanleyi (assembly GCA_036873755.1). NCBI lineage: Eukaryota > Metazoa > Mollusca > Polyplacophora > Lepidopleurida > Hanleyidae > Hanleya > Hanleya hanleyi. The sequence continues at coordinate 35,045 of JAVTVY010012132.1, read as the reverse complement.
GCATTCTCTCTCGTCGACTTTATGACAACAGAGATATTTACAATTTCGACATCGTCAACTATCCCTTTCTGGACAGTAATATTCCAGTGGGACCTGCATATGGCGTATACATATCTCGCTTAGTAGCATTTGCTAGATCCTGTGTTAAATGTGACGATTTTAATCAACGTCACAAAACATTGGTGCAGAAACTTAAAAAACAGGGCTATTCTACCGAGCGCCTACACTCAAAGTTTCTCAAATTTGGCGATACATATCGCATGCTGATAGCAAAATACGAACGTAGCGTGCAAGATCTATGGCGCTACGTTTCGTAACTTGTGTCTAATTCCGCTTAACCCGGGGCTAGGGGCCGTATGAACCCATGTACTTCTAGATCCTCATGGTAATCATATGAACAGTCACAATCAAAGCGTGACTGAGATACATCTTTTTTTAGATGACGACTCTACAACGAATATTATGGATTAAGAATACTGATCAGCGATACGGATTTGATATTTTTGGAACATCATGATGTCTTGCCGGCATCATTGAAAACTGTTGACCGCTTCTCTCTTGCAGGAAACAAGCCTATGTTTATGTATACTATGATTGTCTTTTTGAATTTGGTGCTAATACTGTTATATGGAAAATGGAATAGGTCTTTGGATTATGGACGCGGATATTCTCTAATGGACGACGGCTGGATTATGAATGACGGACTAGACGCTTGTAACATGTGGTTTGACAAACAATAAACTATGATTTGATCCTTCATTACAATAATGCTGGTAAATATTTTATAAATGCACAAGAAATTCATGCCAAAAGGCAAAATAAATACCCCCCTCCCCTCCGCCCCAAAGGAAATAGAATAACCAGATATCACGACATCTATCGATCAGACCGAATCTGTAAACAGTGCACGAGTAACCACGTGGAGAACGAAGCCCAGTTTTTAATCCAATGTGAAGCCTTCAAAGAACTACGAAAAGAAATATTTAAACACCTCCCGGACTGCGACAACCTACCCCCCGAAACGATCCTGGACAAACTGCTAAATCCCGAAAGCAATCCCTACTTCATTGAAACCTCTACGGCTATCCACAACATGTACACAAAAAGAGTAAGCTGATTTTGCTACCATATTATACCTGCCAGTCGCATACTTAACCTCAATGTGGTCATCCCCACATATTTCATGTGTATATTTGACCGCTCAACTTTGTTCACTTGTTTTGTTATATTTGCCATACTTTTGTATACCAAGAGTCGTGCAATAAACTTGATTGATTGATTGATTGAATTTGACTTATTCACTCAAAACGGAACAAAGGAATAGTTTGAAGTATGTGTGTGCTAAGAAGCAACAGAATTGATGGCCCTCCTAACAGCCGACATGTTGTTTGCCAGTGGACGAATATCTTTAGGAACACGTGCGCGGTTTGCATTTTAGGTAATCCTCGTGCGCACAAAGGGAAGTGGAACCCGGCTAAAGAAGCAAGTCCCATTGAAATGCATTGCAATGAGGGTTCCCCATTATTTCGTTTTTGTCCAAAAGGAATGCTTCAAAATTTCGTCCGACACCATGGTAAACCCTATTGGAAATCACATGAATCGTGGGTTCCCCATATGACAATTATTTGGCGGGAGATTTCACGTTGCATTCCTAGACCTCCGTTTGATCGACGGAGGTAAAAAGTAAAACAGGGCTATTCCACCAAACGCCTCCACTCAAAGTTTCTCAAATTTGGCGATACATATCGCATGCTGATAGCAAAATACGAACGTAGCGTGCAAGATGTATGGCGCTACGTTTCGTAACTTGTGTCTAATTCCGCTTAACCCGGGGCTAGGGGCCGTATGAACCCATGTACTTCAAGATCCTCATGGTACTCATATGAACAATCACAATCAAAGCGTGACTGAGATACATCATTTTTTAGATGACGACTCTATAACGAATATTATGGATTAAGAATACTGATCAGCGATACGGATTTGATATTTTTGGAACATCATGATGTCTTGCCGGCATCATTGAAAACTGTTGACCGCTTCTCTCTTGCAGGAAACAAGCCTATGTTTATGTATACTATGATTGTCTTTTTGAATTTGGTGCTAATACTGTTATATGGAAAATGGAATAGGTCTTTGGATTATGGACGCGGATATTCTCTAATGGACGACGGCTGGGTTATGAATGACGGACTAGACGCTTGTAATTTAGTTCAAAACAGGAATCGCACAGAAACGCACCTAACAAACAGATCTCCTACACAGAATCTCTCCACACACGAATTCTCAAACCAAACAGCACCTATCCAACATAGACGTCCAGCACCCGGTTCCCGCAATTAGAATACTTCCACACAGACAGTTCGCCACAAAATAACATATTCTCCCATAAAACACTAGAGGCGTAACGCCGCATAGTGAGGTGGCTCAGGTTCTTATTTTGGGAAGATCGTAACATGCTGGTCCAAGGCACCGAACTTGGCACACTCATCACTTACGGCATACTGAACATTATCAGGTGTCATGCTTATTTTGAGAAAACAAACATTAACAGCACTGAAACACGTGGATCATAGGAAGATTGAGACCAAATAGCACCAGTGTATCAAATGTCCAGAAGCAGCGCCGTTCACGCTTCTCTGCAAAATAAGCCCAACTACTCAGTTAAATCCAGCATCACAGTTGCCACAGCAATTGCAGAGAGCGATGCAGAGCAGATCTGCTCCATGACATCTACACTTGCGGGAACACAGCGGCTTGGCCTTGCATCCACATTTCAGCAGTTCCCTGCAAACCTTTGCTGCCTCTGGTAATTCTGTCCAGAGGGGATGCCATGTATTATCGTCTATGTATACTCCGTAGTCTTCTTGAGATGGGGCATTCTGTTGGCGTTGGAGGCAGCTGGACCAAACACTGGCTTGGTAGATTGCCCGCTTAGACTGCTGCAAAAATGCTGACTACAATATACAAAGTGAGATAAACTTGACAACATCTTGGACCAGGGCAAAGCGATTAAAAAAATTGCACTTTGGGAAGTGTAAACAATCTGTCATGCGTGTTGCTAGGATGTCCTCCATCATCTTGTTGGTCTTTTGAAAGAGCTTCTGTTTCAGCTCGTTCACATCGCTCAAGGCAGTAGTTCTGTCATAGAGAATGCACACGAATCTCTCGAGTTGTTTACATTCTCGGGATATCGAATGGACATGCGTGAAAAGCTTCACCAAAGTTCGAAATGCCCCTGTCACCTCCGGGTTACAAGCGTCTAGTCCGTCATTCATAATCCAGCCGTCAGGCAGCCTTCTGGCCTTTTCCATGGAATTGTGATGTCGTATCCGATCCAGTGAATGCATGGAAGTATGGAAGGGATCTGGATTGTTCCATCCCCAGGGTACTACCAATAGCGTTGATGTTGTAGTGTTTTCCTTTGCCGAAGACTAGCCATATATCAGCCTTGGTGTTGAGGGATAAAATCGCAAAGAAAATTCCAACAAGGATTACGACAACATCAGTGTCCACTGTCCTGACCAAGACTTTATCCGCACCTTTCTTTGAGGCATCGTGGACATGAATACAGATCCTGGAGTCTGCTTCCACGTGGCCACAATCCTCTATAGGTTCACTGGCGCCTTTGGCAATTACATCTATCCTAAATTCAGAACAGTAATGATATATCATTCAGTGTTATACATTCGTATACATAGAAGCAGGAAAAAAACATAACTATGAGAAATAGTGGATAATGGAGTTCGGCAGTACCTGATGTTATGTAAATTTCCTTATTCTCAGGGAACTGATATAAGGAGACCTTTCGTGTCAGGAAGGCAAACAGCTCTCCTTTGCTATTGGAATCACTAAGAAAGTCTGGAAAGATGCTGGGTAGATGGGTCTTCTCAATTATTTCTTCCCTTTATCCTAGTCGCTTCTTTGAGACTATCTTGCCTATATCAATCCCACACAACATCCATCCTCTCAGAGTTTTGCAGTTGCTGTTCCATCCAAGGTAAGAAGACCATCTCCCCGTACTTATCGAACGTCGAGGCTTGGTTGATCGGGAGAGCATTGCTCTGTCGAAAATCGTGGCGTTGAATCGTGAGGGTGGCACCAATTGACTGCTACATCATGACATCCCAAAAGCTCTGATTTCTTTGTTGGCAAACGCAGCTTTCCGTGGTCTGATATGGACGGTGGTCTTGGGTGGTTCTCGTGTGAGAAAAACTCCAAGTCCCAACCACGAGCCTGACTAGCAATATTACAAGTGGCTAAATAAGTTGCAGTCACTTTTCAGACCTCGACTTGGGTTGAGGCTGAGGCCCCTAGAATAAGAAGAGTTCTTCTTGATTAACTGGTGATCGGGTACTGTCATGCCCGCAATGACATCCTGGACGTTTTTCTGGTACTGTAATGTACACAGCGTCTCGATAATACAGACAGTGACCACAACGGCATCAGTGGAGCATTTTCGTGTGTCTAAGGCCAGAAGTTCTCAAAAATCATCTAGAAAGGGATTTCCCATGTCAATAATGGTCTCACAGAGACTCTTTACTTGTTATTTGAAGATCTCTTATGTGGCGAAACCCTCCTCGTGATGTTGAGAGCTGACATCCTCATTCTCAAGATATTGGCTGTTGAACTCTTCTATCAGTTTAGACTATTCCGGCCCCACCGCCATCTCTATCTTCTGCACGCCACATGCTTTTCAATGATACCCATGCCCCCCCAGTGCCATTGACCAGCTCATTCATGAGAGCTTGTTCATGATATTGATCCAGAGGCATACATGAGAACTTTTTGCTGGTCTTGGAGAGGACCCAGAACTTCTAAAAACATTCCTTAATTTCTTCAGGCAGAAATTGCATGTCTCTGGTGTGGATGGAAACCCATCGAGAATAGTTGCTGTGGTCACAGCAAAGAACCATGGAACGAGAGCTTCAAGGGCCTTGCCATGGAGAATGAGGTCCCAAAATGTTAGACTACTTTCGGTCATTTTGCATTCCCATGACTGAAACGAATTTCGTTCTTAACATCGCCCCCAAAAGCCTGATAAGAATCTCGCTGGTGCTTATGCAGAGATAGAGCTGTCCCTTAGTGGCCATGTCGAGGTCTTGTAATATGGAAGCCTTGAAATAACAATGTGACCGACTAATGCTGCAAGATATAGTCACACCGGTTAATCCTCCGTGCATTAATCACACCGTAATTGGTATTGGCATTGGACAGGCGGTCTTAAATCGCGTTCATTTCCGAAACGAAGACGATTTTGAAGATTGCTCATATTGATCGACAAACATGACGCTCTTGGTTTACCGTATCGATATGTCTTCTGGTACTTTTGGAAATGTAATCCAATCCAGGTGAACGAGATATGCATTGAAATAGTAATTTGTTACTGAACACATAACCTCCATTCTCTGTAAACTAGATAAGCCGACTACAAGTGGAATATTTCTCATATAACTTCTTGTCAGATACGCCGTATTATTTCTAAAGAACATTTCAGATTATGGTTTACTTATTCCTGTACATTATGATGGTTTGGTGATAATTAGAGGAAGACGAGATTGGTAAAAGAACACGGGCCAATAAGAAAGTCGTTCCAATTCTTTAATCTCAGACCGTTACTTGTTGTGACTAGCTGAGATGATCGCTAACAAAATTCTGTTGATTTGTATTTATGTTGGAAGATTGCGATAATTGATTACAGTTTCTGTCTAGCACTCATTCATCCATTGTTCCATTACTCAATATGAAGCACTGGCCCGTGGAGAAGTTCCTCGTCAATAGCCAATGTCTTCCTAGTAGATTACCAATAAGCTAGAATCTTACAAAGGAGAAAAGGTCAACAATTTTCAATAATTCTAGAAAATTCTGAATATGCTGTCGCTATTATTGGTGTCAATGGTCGAAACCTTGCGATATTCGAATTCGTTCCTCTGATCGATAGTCTCCTATTTATTTGAATCGTGTAGACAATGCCTTCTTGACGCTCAAATCTAACTTCGATAGTGTTTGTCATGGTAGATATTCATAAACAGACTCAACAGCATCTCATGACTACCTATACAAACACTGATGTTGAAGCCCAGGCATATTTGCTATTATTGTATATGTTAGAATATATTTATCGATATAATACAAAGCAAATATTCGTGTGATCAGTGTCGTCGGTAGTTGTAATAAATAGAATAGGGTTGGTGATTCAAACGAAAAAACATTTAATCAAATTGTGCAGGTACGATGGACTGAATGCTTCAGTTGCTGGTGACTTCGCCATAGTTGGAGAGGGGTATATTTGCTTTCATGCGAACACGGTAGTGGTTTCAGTATTGACCCGTGGCAGATCTCTTTTTCTGTAATGAAACAGTCGTCGAATTACTTTCTGTTTCCTATTGGTCAAGTAACTGTTCGTGAAATTCATTTCCTTTGATTATGAGCTGTATAAGCAAGCAGTTTTACAATAAATAAGTTATATGGGAGACTACCGAATTTCTTGGATAATCTTCGATACGAGTGACCATTTTCAGCTATATTTTAAATGTCGACGAACTCTTGTTGGATTTGCGAGTTTCCCATCTCTACACACTAAGAAATGTTCTCCGTTCTTTAGTATTCGGTTTTACATGGAACCAAATTTCCGGGCCATCGAAAGAAGTTCAGGGACGTAGAACTAGATAAGATGAGAGGGAATCATATTTTGTTTTGTTGAAGGGCGTTTAGGAACTCAAGTAATCCGACCTTCTCCTCTCACACACGTAAATCGCTGAATACTGTCTCTCAACCTACGTTCCTGACTCTCGTGTCATTCTGCATTCAAATTGACTTCAATCATTGATTCACGAGACCCTTGTCTGAAGTGCATACGGTTACGCTCTGGCGCGACGCGAAGTATCAATACACGCAATTACAACCTTCTGATAATGCTGATTTCCAGAACTAGCAATACAGATGAATGCAATAATGCAGATGCATTAATGCCGGTGGCCAATTGTAGATTATAATCCGCGTTTTACAAGCCGATTATGTGTGCAACTGATGAATACAGGTCGTGATGCACCATATTGCAATGCAATGTGGATTTGTTTGTCTTCGGTAAAGGTTTGATTAATGTAGTTCGCGCAACGATCCATCTGAAAATTGTGGTGTTATCCGAGAGTCGAGTGCCTGCTGGAAAAATGCTTACATGAAGCGCATGTCGAATCGTTCTTTGGTTGGCGTATGAAGTGACTTTACATAGTCTAATGTAAAAGTTCGCGTTGTGGCGTTATATGGGATCCGTCATCAGACCACTACCTCTTTATTGATTTGTGTCATTGTAAATCAAGCCTAGATCGACTTTCTGTACACATCAATCCGATCCGCTTGTTGTACTGTTTCGAGTTTTTAGTAACTCGCAGTCCAAGCTCACATATTTTGCTGCAGACGGTTCAGCTTGATCATGTACGATCATCGATTTGGCCTCTCAGCCAAAACAAAAACAAACAAGTCCAATTTCAGTACGACTGCTCCCATGATATCTGAATTCGGATATTCGGTGGCGCTGCGGTGCCGGAAATAAACATTGATGTCGAACTACCATTGACTATGATGTGTAATGGGATATGTGAATATTTCCAAATACTTGTATCTGCATTTGCTGTTATATATACAGGACATACTGAGAGACATACAACTATCTATACTGAGAGACATTTTGAAACATATATTGCTTATCGAGTGATTCGTGATCATACATTTCAGCGCAACAACATCTGGATCCATCGGGTCCTGGAGATAAGATGTTATGAAGTTGTGATTTGTGAAATATGTATCACAAATTTACACTACAGCGTTAATGAACCATGGAGAGCCACATGTTGGGTTTATATATCCTTGTCCTTGAAATTGGCCAATGTTATCGATTTGTCAGTTCGAAAAAGGCAGGGGAATAGTTTTTACATTGAAGTCATTGTATAGCAGTTTTACTTAGTACCGACCCTCTTGCTCTGTACTTGAGTGAAAGAATATCCGGCTACATGGAGTCGTGTAAACATTATCATCGTGTCGGCGATGGAAAAATTATGTAGTATTGGTCTGATCTTGGAAAAGAAGGTGATTGCAGAGCCTGCTTTTCTCCACCTATAACAATTACTTGGAATTGTACATTAAATTAGCCAGGTGACTGCCTCAGTCATTAGTCCACCACTGTAATTGGTGAATTCCGTTCCATTCTACATGGAATCCACTTGATGTCTCATAAGATTATAATGGATATCATTCACATATGGTTTTATAGTCCAGGGGAATATGGCTTCCACCGCACTGTAAAAGTTTTAAAATGTCGGTGTCAGATATGAGCCACCGTTCAATACAGGTGAGTGAGTGAGTGAGTGAACAGTAGGGCTTAACGTCGTTTTCAACCTTGTTTCAGTCACATCACGACGGTGCCCACATGTGCCAGAACACGACAGTGCTCACAGTTCCTATTACCTTGGACACTGATCAGCCCAGTCAGTACAGCACCCGGTCACCGGCAAATAACCTTACGACATACTTGAAGTATAACAATCTGTTTTATAATCATCAATCAGGTTTTCGTGCTGGACACTCTTGTGAGACGGCACTTGTGTCGTTGGTAGATTCTTGGCTTCACGAGATCGACAAAGGCAATGTAGTTGGTGCTATCTTTCTAGACCTGAGAAAAGCCTTTGATTTGGTAAACACTGATATTTTGTTGTCAAATCTGTCCGGACATGTCATTATCTCTCTTCAGTTCGTATCTTATTGAAAAAAATCAATGTGTTAGTCTTAATACAAATTGTCCAGACCTGTTAGTGTAGATGTTGGAGTGCCACAGGGCTCCACATTAGGACCGTTGCTATTCATATTGTATGTGAATGATATTACAACACATATAAGGGAAGTGGGAAGAGGTGCCGAGATACTGACAGAGTCACATGGTTTCACAGTATAGTCCTCTGGTTAACCTATTCTAAAGCACATACCAAGAATCTATTAAACGATTCGTGATATGTGTTGTATCTCGGGTGCGCTTTTATTGTACCTGTTCATGTGGCAACTTGGATGACATGACCACAGGGCCCATAGCACCGGCATAAGCGATATTAGATACAAATCTAGAGAGATATGATGGAAATGCTCTGACAACTCGTATATTGTTAATTGATGAGCTGTGTCGCTGTGACAACTCGTACACTGGGGATTGGTGAGCTGTATCGTCGTCAGATGAAAATGACGGCATTTAACACAAGAGACTAACCTGTAACGCCCGATGTCGACCAAGCATCAACTTCCCACAAATGCCAACATATATCAAAGACCAAAAGGCCTGTACAGGGGGGCGGGCCTCGGAGACGAAACGTCCACCAGCAGAATCTCGCCATATACAGGTAAAAATTACAACACATATAAGGGAAGTGGGAAGAGGTGCCGACATACTGACAGAGGACTTCACATGGCTTCACAGTATAGTCTTCTGGTTAACCTATTCTAAAGCACATACCAAGAATCTAACGATTCGTAATATGCCTCATCACCTTAACAATTCATCTTCTGTTGTATTTGCTGATGATACAACCATGTTCACTGCTGCAAAGTCCTTAGACACTATAAACTTACGCCTAAATGAAGATGTCAGTCATGTATGTTTAAGTAGATGGTGTAAAACAAACAAGATGTGTCCTAATGCAGACAAAACAAAAAACATGATTGTAACTACTTCTCAGAAAGGCCACTACTTACCCACAAATAAGTTAAATGTCTCACTAGGTGGACAGGTATTAGAAACTCTACGTTCTGAGAAATTACACAAGGCTATTCTATAGATAACAACTTCTTTATTGCTGTGGAGCTGACGTTTCGTTGGAGATACTCCCAACTTTTTCAAAGCTAATGAACTACATTGATTGATTGAAATTGCAGTTTAAGGGCCGCTTCCTGTACGGATTTCGCAGCCCATCAACTCAATGTTTTATTTTAATTACACGTTACATTTCTTAAAGATGTTTACAAGTGCTGTATTATCAAATAAACAAATAAATAAGTAAATAAATATATAAATAAATAAATAAATAAGTAAATAATAATAAATGTGCGGATGGAGATATAAATAGTTTAGAATAGAAGATTTGTCTATGTACAGGTTCATCGCTTGGTTTTTGATTAGGTTATATTGGTAAGTATGTGTTCATTGTATATTGTAGTCGCGTGGGTGATTCCTTTGTCTTTGTACCCCTCTGTACACACAATGAACTACATAGTACAGATGAGGGTATTTATACGAATGATTAACAGGCAAACAAAGGTCACATAACAATCATAGTACAATAGGTGCTCCATGAGCTAGTGATGTCAGGTATATAAAAAATAATCAAACAGTGAGTGTGACTATTGTAATCTAACTAATCCTCTGAGCTGGGTATACACAATGGTGATAGCCGATTAAATTCGGGGTGACCGCATTATTAGAGGTGACAATAATATTAAATCTATTATATGCAATTGCTATGGGATAAGCATAGATAAATAGCATAATGTGTGAGAAGTACATAAAGGATAATGAAGAAGATTAACGGTCACGGTGATGATCTCCATCTAAGCTGATAAGGCTGTCATAGGCACTCGGTACAAACTGTCCACTTGAATCAAAAACTCAGAGAAACAATAGACCTGCGAAAATCTGTGAGCGAAGTAGCAAATAACAATAAGGCACCAGTGACAGAACAATCAATGGAGTCAGAAACCGCGGACAAACCCGAAACAATTAGTATGAGTAAAATCGAATTCCTAGGCTTTATTAACATTGTTATTAACTCAGTCCACAATGCCAACTCCAAAACGAATAAAGCTGACATAATAGCCCGCATTGCTCAAGACTTCTTGAATTGGGAATTTAACCCCAAAGAAATAATAGCATGGGGATTCAATCCGAAATACAAAAGAAAAACATCAACTCCCAAGAAAAACAATAACGCCCTCAACACCTCTATATGAGAACACCTAGGACAATAGATTAGACCCACCGCGTAATACACAACCCAATTTTCAATAAACTCACCATACTACAATGGAATGCAAATAGCATTGCAAAACACGGAGACAATCTCAAAATCTTAGTAAATGAAATAAGCCCTGACATCATATGTATACAAGAAACATTTCTTAAGCCAGGAAAAAATAAATTTGCAATAAAAGGATATACGCCATATAGACAAGACAGACTAAACGGCCCAAAGGGAGGCAACCTCACACTCGTTAAGGAAGAACTCATACAGCTAGAATTAGACAAGAGCCCAGAAAATGAAGACCTCGAATGGCAAGCTATACGGGTGTTCCAAAATAATAAACCTATAAATATAGTGAACCTGTACTCCCCTGGCACTCTAAAAACAATATCACAAAAAGAACTTAACAAAATCACCCAAAAATATGACTCGCCAATTATAATCTGCGGCGATTATAATAGCCATAATCCAATCTGGGACGAAATCTGCACCACGTCAGATGATAGGGGTAAATCAGTAGAAAAATGGTTAGATGATAATAACCTCGTATTCCTGAACTCGGGAGAAGGGACTAGAATAGATATGCGAACCGGTAAACTCACTGCAATTGACCTAACAATAGTCTCTCCCGAACTAGCAGTTAAATCAGAATGGGCAGTCCTACCAGATACGCTAGACAGCGACCACTTTCCAATCCTGACTAAATTTAGCATGAAACCAGATTTTGAACAGACAGACCCTCTCCCACGCTTCCAATACTCCAAGGCAGACTGGAAAAGCTTCCAAAACGATTGCCAAAGTCTAATTCATGACGATATAGTTAGTAATGATATAGAGACTTTCAATGAAAATATAACCAGCAAACTTCTAAACATAGCACAAAAACATATTCCAGTTACGAATAAGCGACCCAACAAAAATCCAGTGCCTTGGTGGGACCGAGAGTGTGGAAAGAACATCGCAGCAAAGAAAAAAGCACTCAGAAAATTCAAAAAAAGCCGCCTCCAGAGTGATCATGAAATATATAAGGAACTGAAAAGAATAGCAGAAAAAAGCGTCAAAGAAGCCAAATCAAGATGCTGGGAAGGTTTCTGCAACACTATAGATACGAAAACTAACTCAAAGAAAGTATGGAATAAAATAAAAAGCATTCAAGGGAAAGCAACTAACACAATACCCGTACTAAACAAAACAAAGAGAACTAATCTCGAAAAGGCAGAATATCTTGCTGAATCATTCGCATCAAACAGTAGCGATAGCAACCTGAAATCAGAATTCAGAAAAATCAAACAAGAAACGATCCTGGAAAATGACACAAATGACTATATAGAAAACTACCTTAACGGAGACTTTAATATCAATGAATACAGAAAAGCTTTACACTCTAAAAAAGAAAGTTCACCCGGCGAAGACAAACTAGGGTATACAATCCTAAAGCACCTACCAAACACCACCCAGAAACTAATCCTAAAACTAATTAATGTGAGCTAGAAGACCAAACAACTCTCGAACAAATGGAAATCATCTATTGTTATCCCAATACCAAAACCTGGTAAAGACCCATCAGATAGTAAGTCATATAGGCCGATCTCACTCACGTCAAATTTATGCAAAATTATGGAAACCATGGTCAAAAACAGACTTGAATATCACCTGGAAAGCAACAACTTGTTAAACAAAACACAAAGCGGTTTTCGGAAAAAAGAAGTACTTTAGACCACATAGCCAGACTCCAACACTCAATCAAAAAGGGTAATGCCAAACACCAATATACATTAGGCATTTTTTTGGATATAGAAAAGGCGTTTGACCTTGTATGGCAGGACGGGATTATCACCCAATTAAACAACCTAGGAATTAAGGGCAGGATACAACACTGGATAAAAAATTTTCTTCATGACCGAAGCTTCAAAGTTCGTATTGGTAACACCATGTCCATGGACCACCAGCTAGATAACGGCACCCCACAGGGCAGCGTCATAAGCCCCACCCTTTTTAACATCCTGATTAATGGCCTGGCCAACGAAATTGACACAAAACATCCTGAAATTGAACAATCACTTTTTGCTGATGATGCTGCCATGTGGAAATCTGCTGGCTCGATAAAAAAATTAACAAGTATAATGCAAAAAGTACTAAATACAGTCAGCGACTGGGCCGATAAATGGGGATTCAAATTTTCAGCTGTCAAAACTACCGGTGTGCTATTCTCAAATAAACAAAACACAGACATCACGCTATCACTAGGAGGCCAGAAAATCGAGTTTAAGAATAGTGTCAAATACCTAGGTATGATCTTCGACCGAAAACTCACTTGGAAAGACCACATCGACCAATTAATTATTCGGTGTAACAAGGACCTGAACCTTATGAGGTGTGTATCGGGTACCAACTGGGGGGCCAATAAACATAGCTTAATCAAATTATATCAAACACTCATCAGATCCAAAATAGACTATGGTTCAATCGCTTACCAATCAGCATGCAAGACCCATCTGAAAAGAATAGACAGCATCCAGTATTCGGCATTAAAAATAGCCACCGGGGCGTTCAAAGGAACTCCATTATGTAGTCTACAAATAGAAACTAATGAAAAACCCTTACATTTAAGACGAGAAGAGCTGTCAATGAAATATGCAGGGAAAACAATAGCCAAGGGCGAAAACCACCCATGCCACAACATTTTTGGCCCAAAAACAGAATACGAATTCCTAAAAAGGAAATGGGAAAAAGACTCCGCGCCATTCGGTTACACGATAGAGCTATTATACCAAGAACACGACATCCCAAGCTCTTGTATCTCTGACACTGACAAGGTCAATAGACCACCATGGCAACTAATCACACCACACGTGGACACGAATATACATAGCTACATCACCAAACAGGACAACCCAGAGCATATTAGGGTCACTGCCCTCGAATATATTGACACACATTGGAAAAATCGCTTGAAAATATATACAGACGGCTCCAAAAACACTAGTCACAATACAGGTTCTGCATTCGTTATACCAGAACTTGACATTCACGAAGGTTTCAAACTACCAGACAATATGTCTGTATACACCACTGAATTAGTCGCCATAATCAAGGCTCTCGAATGGGAACCGACCTGTTTCCACCGTTATTCTTAGCGATTCCTTAAGCGGACTGGTATCTATAAAGAACTCCAAATCCGACAGCAGACCTGACCTCATACACGAAATAGAAATTTTATGTACACAAATACGAGACAATGACCTTGACGCCATTTTAGCTTGGATTCCCGCCCACGTGGACGTTAGGGGAAATGAAGCCGCCGATAGGACAGCCAAAAATAGCCTCACCAAAACTGCACCTGACGTGCATATAGGACTAGGAACCAAATTAGAACTAGAATAGATAGTAAATGAGAAAAAGAATGGAACGAAGAAAACCGAGGTAGATGGCTACATAGTATTCTAGATAAGGGGAAAAGACGGAGTTGTGGATTCCAGCTAGACAGCAAACGCGACGACCGCATTATCACCAGGTTAAGACTAGGCAAAACCGGACTCAAATCACATCTGTCCATGCTTCTGAAAAACACCTCACCACTTTGTACCGCATGCAACAATGTAGAAGAAACAATAGAACATGTCCTGCTTGAATGCCCAATCCAAAACCGACAACGTGAGGCACTTAGAAACGAATTAAAAAAATCCAACACTCCCTTAACATTACCAGCGATATTAAACCCTAAGCCCCCCATTAGAAATCAGGTATTCAAGTCCTTAATAAATTTTATCAAAGCTGCTGGTTATTATTTCAGTATATAATACTACCGCCGTGCAGTCAACATTCTTTCTTTTTTTCTTTCTTTTTTTCTCTTTTTTTTTCTTTTTTTTTCCACATAATCAACCACTGGTACACCAAGTACTATCACACGATTTGATAGAGGCCAAATCATTCTTCTGACTTAAACAAATGGTATGGTTGCATCGGAGTTACCTTGATACTGAGGGCCGTGTGCACCATAGCCATACAAAACATTATGGCCATAATAACTATCCATACATAACATCCGGCCAAAATGTCACAGACTCATTTAGAAATAAAATAGGCATGGCAACAACGGAGTTACCTTGATACTGAGGGCCGTCTGTTCCACTGTCCTACAAAACAAACGATGGCCAAATCTAATTGAATTCACGACAACAATAGCACGGCCAAATCGCAAATAGCGAGCAGTATTCGGCATAAAATATAGGAAATGGTGATGGCGGAGTTACCTTGATACTGAGGGCCGTCTATCTCATTGTCCTACAAATTCTTTATGGCCATCAAACGATAATGCATTAAGAAATAATACAGAGCTGTTTATTTGTGTATTCACCAAGTACTGAATCCATCGAAATGTTTAGTTATTTATCCATTTGTCCATCTATTTACTCACTTAATTATATATTGCTATTCATATTATGTGACCGATGGTCGGGGGGTGCCTGTTGTTGTGAGGAAGATATATCAAATTATTGCATCGAAAAACAATAGAAAACAAGAATGACTACAAGCCTTCTATTTCATATGATACAGGCACACCGAAGACCATAGACGAATTGGACAAGACCTAAAACAGAAGACGGATGACGATTTCAAGAATACTAACAGCGCCTTGAGTGACAACGCCGCATAGCAAGAACACCCAGAATACTCGACCCTAGACCACTCCGGACACGCTATCCCTTTGATGTTACCCAACTGACGCCTCAACACAGAATATGATCCTTTGACTTTCACGCAATATAGAACGTAGACCTGCCGTTCTGTACCCCAATACACACTCCAAGCAATTGTTACAGGCACAGATTTCTGGAAGGACCCCCCTGTTCCCGAGGGCGTCAGTCGGGAAGTCGGCTCTAAGAACCCTGAAGACGCCCTGGTTCTCCCAGTTTTTTCTGGACGGCTTTGTGCGTACTATGGGGTACCAAGACAAAGGAATCATACACGCGATTACAGTCAACTCACAATTACCAGTATAACTTAACCAAAAACCAAAAAGAGACTTACGAACTTGTACATATAGCGATTCTTATTTACTTCTATTTATATCTCCTACTAATCTCTCATTGTTATTTATTATTTATCTATTTATTTATTTATTTATTTATATATTTAGCGCTGGAAATGATATTCAATAAACAACGTAATGTACCGCGAGAATCGAATAAAACATTGAGTTGATGGGCCGCGAAATCCGAATGGGAAGCGGCCCTTAAACTACAATTTCAATCAAAAAATGTCCACTGTCTCGGTAGAAAGTTAGTGAATGTTTTGCCAATTTATCTGGTGTCCTGGGTGTTCCGTCAGGTGGTCAGAAATGGCTGATTTTCCGTCTGTTTTGTTGCTGGAGGCCTTATGTTCCTTGATGCGGACGTTGAGGGGTCGCATGGTTTCTCCGATGTAACTTTCCTGGCAGGAGCAGTCAATTTTGTAGATAATTCCCTTGGGCTGGGGTGGGTCGGTTGGTAGTAGTCGTCCTGTAGCGTTAAGGTGGTTTTTAAGGGATCTGCTGCTGGTGAATACTGCATCGATGCTGGCTTGTTCTTTTAGGAGTCGTTTTATGTGGTGACTGGTCTGCCCTATGTATGGAATTGCAATGAATACGGGGCTGGGGTCTCGGGGGATTTGATTTTGTTGTGGCTGGGGTTGGAGTGTCTTGTTGATAATTCTGTCTACCATGGCTTTAGGGTACTTGTTTTGATCAGTGAAGACCGTCTTTAAGTGGGTTATTTCACTGGAAAGGCTTCCTATTGAACATATGTTTTTGGCTCGTCTGGTTAAGGTAGATGTGATGCCGGCTTTGACTTGGCTTGGGTGGTTGGATATGAAATGGATATATTGGTCGGTGTGAGTTTTCTATAAACACTGGTATTGAGGGTATGGTTCTGCCTGTGGACTAGGACATCAAGGAAGGGGAGATTGTTGTCGTCTTCTTTATCCATGGTGAATTCCATTCTCGGATGTTGGGCATTTGGATGGTTGAGAAGGATGGTAGGGTCATCACCGTCTTGAAGAATGGAGAAAACGTCATCAACTTTTCTGTGCCAACACATAGGCTTAATGGGGGAAGCGAGGAGAGCGGTTTCTTCCAGTTCCGTCATGTAAATTTCAGTGATCACCGGGGATAAAGGGGATCCCATAGGTAATCCATGTACCTGCCCATGTGAAATAGGTGGAATTAATACATGATTCCACTAATTTCATAATGCTGTCAATGGAGAGGAAGGTTTTCATAGTAGGTCGTGACTCTGTGACTCGTCTCTTTATGATGTCCATGGCCCGATCTCTAGGGATGTTGGTGAAGTGGTCTACCACATCGTAGCTGACCATTCTACCCGGGTTTTGGATGGGAAGAATTTTTTCACAAAAATCTGTCGAGTCTCTAATGAAGGAGTTGGCCGTCTTCTCCAGTGGTGCTAGTAGCTGGGTAAGGTGCTGGGCAGTGCTGTAATGCACCGTATCTCTACTGCAGACCAACAACCTAACTATGATGGGGTCTTTGTGGATCTTGACTGTGGCCCGTGCATAAGGGGGCTGAGGGTGGGATGTCACAAGTTTTTAATACAGGGCGTAGTCTATTTCTTTGTTGTCTTGTAGTTCTTTTACTAGGGCTCGGTGGTCTTTGTCATCAAGTCCAACCAGCTTAAAAAGTTAACAGCACTGAAACAACAAAAATCCACCAAGCAACTAGCCGCCAGCACCAACAACCCGACCAAAAAAAAACGGTAGTTAACCTTAGCACAAAAACCCTCACAAAAGACCAAGAATCCCTGTTGGGCAAGGGACTAAAGTACATTCCAACCACTTTACCCAAGAACAAAGACGACTTCATAACCAACATAGAAGCAGGCCTACAACAGTTAGCACCAGGGGGGAAAATCGACTACCTACGCCATCAGATTGTTGACATTCTCCACAAGACCCACCCACAACGAGACAACCTCACAAAAGCAGAACGCCAAGCAATCCGGGAACTTAAATCTGACAAAACTATCACCATAGTTCCTGCAGACAAGAGCCAGGCCACAGTCATTTTGGACAGGACCAAGTACGAGGACATGATAACTTCGATGCTGGGAGATACCTCAACGTATAAGACCCTAGATAAAGATCCGACCACCACGATTGACAAAGACCACGGAGCCCTAGTAAAAGAACTACAAGACAACAAAGAAATAGACTACGCCCTGTATAAAAAAACATGTGACATCCCACCCTCAGCCCCCGTATGCACGAGCCACAGTCAAGATCCACAAAGACCCCATCAAAGTTAGGCTGTTGGTCTGCAGTAGAGATACGGTGCATTACAACACTGCCCAGCACCTTACCCAGCTACTAGCACCACTGGGGAAGACGGCCAACCCCTTCATTAGAGACTCGACAGATTTTTGCGAAAAAATTCTTCCCATCCAAAACCCGGGTAGAATGGTCAGCTACGATGTTGTAGACCTCTTCACCAACATCCCTAGAGATCGGGCTATAGACATCATAAAGAGACGAGTCACAGAGTCACGACCTACTATGAAAACCTTCCTCTCCATTGACAGCATTATGAAATTAGTGGAATCATGTATTAATTCCACCTATTTCACATGGGGCGACAAGTTCTATGAGCAGGCACATGGATTACCTATGGGATCCCCTCCATCCCCGGTGATCACTGAAATTTACATGACGGAACTGGAAGAAACCGCTCTCCTCACTTCCCCCATTAAGCCTATGTGTTGGCACAGAAAAGTTGATGACGTTTTCTCCATTCTTCAAGACGGTGATGACCCTACCATCCTTCTCAACCATCCAAATGCCCAACATCCGAGAATGGAATTCACCATGGAGAAAGAAGACGACAACAATCTCCCCTTCCTTGATGTCCTAGTCCACAGGCAGAACCATACCCTCAATACCAGTGTTTATAGAAAACCCACTCACACCGACCAATATATCCATTTCCTATCCAACCACCCAAGCCAAGTCAAAGCCGGCATCATATCTACCTTAACCAGACGAGCCAAAAACATATGTTCAATAGGAAGCCTTCCCAGTGAAATAACCCACTTAAAGACGGTCTTCACTGATCAAAACAAGTACCCTAAAGCCATGGTAGACAGAATTATCAACAAGACACTCCAACCCCAGCCACAACAAAATCAAATCCCCCGAGACCCCAGCCCCGTATTCATTGCAATTCCATACATAGGGCAGACCAGTCACCACATAAAACGACTCCTAAAAGAACAAGCCAGCATCGATGCAGTATTCACCAGCAGCAGATCCCTTAAAAACCACCTTAACGCTACAGGACGACTACTACCAACCGACCCACCCCAGCCCAAGGGAATTATCTACAAAATTGACTGCTCCTGCCAGGAAAGTTACATCGGAGAAACCATGCGACCCCTCAACGTCCGCATCAAGGAACATAAGGCCTCCAGCAACAAAACAGACGGAAAATCAGCCATTTCTGACCACCTGACGGAACACCCAGGACACCAGATAAATTGGCAAAACATTCACAAACTTTCTATCCACCAGACTGACCAAACAAAGAGAAGACTACAGGAAGCCATTCACATCAAAAGACACAAGCCGGCAATCAACCGAGACAGTGGACAGTTTGTACCGAGTGCCTATGACAGCCTTATCAGCTTAGATGGAGATCATCACCGTGACCGTTAATCTTTTTCATTATCCTTTATATACTTCTCACACATTATGCTATTTATCTATGCTTATCCCATAGCAATTACATATAATAGATTTAATATTATTGTCACCTCTAATAATGCGGTGACCTCGAATTTAATCGGCTATCACCATTGTCTATTGTCAGGGCAACTCAGAGGATTAGTTAGATTACAATAGTCACACTCACTGTTTGATTATTTTTTATATACCTGACATCACTAGCTCATGGAGCACCTATTGTACTATGATTGTTATGTGACCTTTGTTTGCCTGTTAATCATTTGTATAAATACCCTCATCTGTACTATGTAGTTCATTGTGCACCATAGCCATACAAAACATTATGGCCATAATAACTATCCATACACAACATCCGGCCAAAATGTCACAGACTCATTTAGAAATAAAATAGGCATGGCAACAACGGAGTTACCTTGATACTGAGGGCCGTCTGTTCCACTGTCCTACAAAACAAACGATGGCCAAATCTAATTGAATTCACGACAACAATAGCACTGCCAAATCGCATATAGCGAGCAGTATTCGGCATAAAATATAGGAAATGGTGATGGCGGAGTTACCTTGATACTGAGGGCCGTCTATCTCATTGTCCTACAAATTCTTTATGGCCATCAAACGATAATGCATTAAGAAATAATACAGAGCTGTTTATTTGTGTATTCACCAAGTACTGAATCCATCGAAATGTTTAGTTATTTATCCATTTGTCCATCTATTTACTCACTTAATTATATATTGCTATTCATATTATGAGACCGACGGTCGGGGGGTGCCTGTTGTTGTGAGGAAGATATATCAAATTATTACATCGAAAAACAATAGAAAACAAGAATGACTACAAGCATTCTATTTCATATGATACAGGCACACCGAAGACCATATACGAGTTGGACAAGACCTAAAACAGAAGACGGATGACGATTACAAGAATACTAACAGCGCCTTGAGTGACAACGCCGCATAGCAAGAACACCCAGAATCAGAATACTCGACCCTAGACCACTCCGGACACGCTACCCCTTTGATGTTACCCAACTGACGCCTCAACACAGAATATGATCCTTTGACTTTCACGCAATATAGAACGTAGACCTGCCGTTCTGTACCCCAATACACACTCCAAGCAATTGTTACAGGCACAGATTTCTGGAAGGACCCCCCTGTTCCCGAGGGCGTCAGTCGGGAAGTCGGCTCTAAGAACCCTGAAGACGCCCTGGTTCTCCCAGTTTTTTCTGGACGGCTTTGTGCGTACTATGGGGTACCAAGACAAAGGAATCATACACGCGATTACAGTCAACTCACAATTACCAGTATAACTTAAACAAAAACCAAAAAGAGACTTACGAACTTGTACATATAGCGATTCTTATTTACTTCTATTTATATCTCCTACTAATCTCTCATTGTTATTTATTATTTATCTATTTATATATTTATATATTTAGCGCTGCAAAAGATATTCAATAAACAACGTAATGTACCGCGAGAATCGAATAAAACATTGAGTTGATGGGCCGCGAAATCCGAATGGGAAGCGGCCCTTAAACTACAATTTCAATCAATCAATGTAGTTCATTATTTAATTATTTATTTTAATATGTAGCGCTGCAAAAGATCTTAAATTAACTAAGAAATGTACCGTGAAATTTAAATAAAACATTGAGTTGATGGGCCGCGAAATCCGTATGGGAAGCGGCCCTTAAACTACAATTTCAATCATGTAGTTCGTTAGCTTTGAAAAAGTTGGGAGTATCTCCAACGAAACGTCAGCTCCACAGCAATAAAGAAGTTGTTATCCATAGAATAGCCTTGTGTTATATACGCCGACTTCTAAATGCCTATCAAAGAAATTTCTGAGAAATTGTTGGGTGTTTCAATTACTGAAAACCTTACGGGAGGTTGAAAAACTGGTAAATTTTAAACTTTCACTGCTAGCACGGATCAGGAAGTTCCCCCCTTTAGATAAGATGAAGATTTTTTACTATTGTTTTATCTTACCTCATTTTAATTACTGTTTGAATGAATGGTCAAATGGCAATGTATGTGGCACTAGAACGGTTACAAAGACGGGCCATGCGATTAATTTTATATACAGATTCTAATATATCAACAAAGGATATGTATGCCAAATTAAACTGGCTACCGGTGACCTTGAAATTAAAATTAAATAGGCTTGTTTTATTATTTAAATGCAGACAAAATATTGCACCGGATTACATCTGTAATATTGTACAAGACTATAAGCCTGTGAGATCCCTACGATCATCAGACCAAGGTTTTATCAATGTACCGAGAGCACGGACAGAACTTTTTAAACGTTCGTTTAGAATAAATGGCCCCGTAGAATACAACAGTCTGCCCAGCCATATCAGAGACTGTAAAACACTTGGCGGTTTTAAGAACGCATGTAAGCGATTTTCTCAACAGCAGTTTTTATCTGAATATTCCTAAATTATGCTGACTGATCCTTTAAATTATGTGCTTAACCTTTTAATGTTATTTATTAAGCGACTTCTTAAAGAGCAGTTTTTAGTCTTTATCTGAATAATCTTAAAAGCTGACTGAACTTTAAAATTATGTGCCAACCCCTTTAATATTTTTATATTCACGAGCAGTTTATTTTATATGAAGTTTTTTAATTAAGCTGACTGAATTTTTTATTATTTGCTAACTCCTTTAACCCTATCTGGCCTGGGCATTTTGGGACCTGTCCAGGCCTTGGGGGAGGGGAGTGAAATGCCCCCCCCCTAATTATTTTTCTTACCCCTTGAGCTAGGGGGTTGAAACTTATCACACTATACCCTTGGGTCAAGCTCTACGAGAAAATGTAAAAAAATCCAAGATGGCCGCTTTGATGACGTTACAGTGACGTCATTTTCAAAAACGGCATTTTTTGGTCGATATTTCGGTCAGATTTTCAAAAAAAATTATTTATGCAATTTCTTCGCAAAAGCTGCATGATAAATTAGCAAATATTAATGTGATGTGAAATAAAATAGATTTTGCCCACTTTTCATCGCGGAAAAGCAGAAATTTTGAAGAAATGTGACAAAAACATCCCTTTTCTGGTACCCCGCGTGGCCGCCATCTTGAATTTACCCATGATCCTCTGCTCGGGGGGTTACGCAAATAGGCTCAAAATGACCCTTATATGATAAACGATAAAGTCACGGAGTTTCAGCTCTACATTTTTTGTCGTTCCGGAGATAGCGCAGAAAGTTTGGTAAGGGGGGCCATAATGGCCCCCCAGGCCAGGTAGGGTTAAAGGCCCATTCTCACGATGCGATTTGTAGTAACAACTCGGTGGGGGAATCCACCGATTTGTAGCACCGGTTCTATTTCATACGACTTGTAGCATGCGACTAAAATCGTACGAGTGTTCTCACGATGCAACTAAGTTGTATGCTACAAGTTGTTACTACAAATCGCAACGTGAGAATGGGCCTTAATGTTATATATTTAGTGACTATTTTCTTCAAGAGCAGTTTTTATTTTAATATTCTTAAGTTAAGACGACTAACTTTTAAATTATGTGCAAACTCCATATCTGTTATTTATCATTCTTATTGTATATTGGTGTATATTTTATGTTATGTTTTATTCAACTCGACCTGCACGAAAAGAGGTTTGCACCTATTGTAGTCATCGAGTTTTAAAATAAAGATCATCTATCTATCTATCTACCCATCTGAGTATTGACCAAGCTTAACGTTGCTTAACTTCGGTGATCTGAGAAGAACCGGTGTGTCCAACGCTATAAGCAATATGATACAATACAGATCAGTGATGTCCATGATCATGTCACTTTATTTCATATTTTTTGTAAATTAACTTATTTTATTTAATTAATGATCCGTTTCCAACTCATCTGTTGATATTTTTTCATGTCATTTCATTTGTGCAACATAGTGTTTGATGACCACATAAGTGTTGTGTCAAATTGGATCGATATGCAAGAGGTGGGAAAAACTGACGACGTCTGGCGACGAAAAAGCAACCATATGACTCTCCATCTATCTAATGTCAAAAACGTTCACCTCTCATAGACATACTGACATAATCACAATCCAGCACAATTCTCGAGGACAATGACCTAGCTGCTGATAATTAAACAACATTCTGATGGTATACGTACATTGAAAGCGCAATGATGTTCTCTGTAAAATAACTAGAAGCGTTTCCTTGGTTACACCAGCGATATGACATTGATTACCCTTCGTAATTACTTTTATATGGCTCGAACCAAAAAGTCAACTTTTATACGCACGAACACCCGGTCCATAAATTGTATGTTATTTGTTAATCCCGACAAGCATTCTGCCGTCATGATGATCTGAATCTGGTGAAATCCAATGTCAACTCATCTGCCCATTTGGTGTGACAACCAACATATCCTTGGTGGTTAGTGTCGTCAGTGGGGGATTCAAGTCAAGATTATGGTTTGGCTATCAGTGGCTCACATTATTGCGAAATATTGAATTCTCGAGTCGAGATATATGCAGCAGTGCGGATGAGCCAAACGGGTGGGTGAGTCGATATGCCCAGTTAAAATCGTCATTTTGTTAAACTACATTAAAAGCTACATATTGGTGTTGTCGGTTCACCTCAACATTCGTATTCTTTCGTTGATATTGGATGTCGGGCGTAATGTCATATATCGCCCTCGATAATTGCCTTCGGCATTGTGAATATGTAAGCAATAGTTTCATTCCGTGTGCAATTTGAAGCCGATATGTTTGCCGCAGTTATCGGGATGATCAAAGTAGAGCACGTACTAGTCTTCTCTGCTCGGCATGGACGGAGATGTTTCATCGACTGAGGTTGACGTGGTCTGCATTCTGTTGACCTGCTACTGTAGAGGAGGATATCTCAATAAATCGATCTACCTGTCTAGATGGAATGAACCTTGAATGTTATTTGCCTGATATCATCATGTACAACAAGAGGGTGTCGAGTGATCCTTATCCCACTGATCAGCAGAGGAAGATTTGCCTGTACAATGTTACCATAATTTGGTATGACCGACCGTGAGTAACGTCGTATTCGTCGAGACCGCATGCAATATCCAATATTTGCAAAGTACGTACGCGTCTTCAAATAACAAACATCATTCTTACAATTTTATTTCGTTCGAGAACCAACAGAAGAATCTATGTGTTGATCCAAAAGTGAATAAGATTCGTGATTCAGTTTCACAAAAAAAGAAATGAATATAATATTAGAGACATGGGTAATGCCTTTTAATGTTCCAACTCACGATCCAATAATATCAGAAATGTCAAATTTCAGTATATGCAGAATGACCAACATATGCTGTAAAGGGAATGTTGTGGATGGGATTCGATTATGGTACAAATTGTACTAAATTTTATATGTCTGAACTGACAGACAAGCCATCAGTAGACGTGCAGCAAGATTTTACCTCACATTTGGAAGAAGGTGATCAAATTTTGCCGTATTTAGCAATGGTATTCAGTTCCCACGATTAGATAACACTGCTCCCGCATGTGAAAGTCAAATTGATGATGCACTGCCTCGAATTATGAACTAAATTTTGCGTAACTTGCAATCAGATATGTAAGGAAACAGACGAGGATGCAGCATTAAGCCTTGGTACCCGCCAGTGCACTCGAGTGGAAACAGGTTCCATATCTTTGGTTCACTCTCTTGAACAGTTATAATATGCCTTCACGTATTCCATCTAATCATGTGGAATACGGATTTGTGACAGGAACAATGCACTCTACGATTAACAGATGGAAATATGACGTAAGAAAATAATGCGATCTCAAGAGTTATACATTTCCCACGGTTCCTCTTGGGTGATGGACGTTATTAGTGCTGACTATGTACATCAATTTATATACCCATGCACACCATCTTCGTCCAAATGGTTTGTGCATGAGATTTATTTTATCATTTAACTTTATCAGTTAAAAGTATTTTCTGACTAATAAGATTGGTTCTGTGGATATTGTTCGCATTATATGTCCATTTCCATAGGATTACATATAATCTTGATTTGCAAACAACCTACATCAGAATTCTCGAAATGCTAAACGAATATGCCTTGACCTTTTCAGTCCAACAAAGTACAAGTTTGTTCTTGATAACAAGCGACTTGACATTTTTAAATACTGAACTGAAAGCTGATACGAAAAACAGTAACAATGACCTGAAACTGATTCTGGGGGTTATTAACACAGCAGGAAAGAACTACAATCGATTATGTGAGAAATCTCCATCTGTTAAAATTACCATGAAGCGTTTTGGACGTTATTGTCGCTTCAGGTGAAGCGTTACATTATTTTTAAAGAGCACTAATGTATCCGGAATGATTTTGACAGTTTTGAAACGTGAAACCAGATATCGCGTACGCTACCATCGTATTTTGCCGTATTGAATGGAATCCTTTGTTGTTACAGCGGTGTATGTCATTGGGCGTGTTGGTTCAATCCTCTTCATTATTTCCCACTCAAATTATCATATATTTCACTATTCGATTTAGATTTCTCCGACCACGTCTGCGATGCTCCCTTCGATGATCATACACATGATTGTGAACAGCACAAATCCCACTTTGTAGAAGTGACATGAATTCCAGGCAAGTACCTAAAAAGTTTCTTTTGGTCAAGTAGGATATGGTTTGCGTGATTTATTTACCGCATATAATAGACTTCGCATAAAATATTTTCACGCGATAGTGTAGCATGATCCGTGGCAATGGAAGATCATGTAACTGAGCAAGTGTGATGAATGGTTATTGGCATAGAAACATAATTATTGACATATGCCCACCCCTATCATTACTTTCTAAATAATTAGATTGAAATTCAATCTATCATATTTGAAATTGGTGACCAATCTTTTATTGGATTGAAAATATTCAGTCTAATAGATTGAAAACGATAAAACAAATCTGTTATAGACAGAAAATTCAGTGTACTAGTTTGAAATTTTCAATCTAATAGATGGAATATTCAATTGACTAGATTGGTCACTAATTCCAGTTTGATAGATTGAATTTTCAATCTAATTATTTTAGAGAGTATTTTTAAGATGGTACGGTAAGCTCGAGGTAGGTAAACAGATTCAAAATTGCCCTTAGGCTAGAAATGGGCTCTCCTAATCACTAAATAAATAATCTCCAACGTACGGTAACATGTTAGGTGATACAAAAAATAAAGGCATTATGTTGTACCAGTAAAAGTAAAAAAAAATTGCCACGGCTGACTGGTCAGGATAAAACATTCCGGACACCCACTACATATGCCCATCCTTGCTAATCGCCTAAAACAGTAACGAAAATACATGTCATAAATGGATTGTTGGGTCGCAAAACGTCCAGAGCTCATCCTAATGTTTTTAAGATATTCGAAAACGATATAACGAACCCTAATGATATCGCTACACACTTTAACGATTACTTTTCCTCAATTGCCTGCGATTTGGCCTCTAAAAGTTCACCAACCCAAGATGATTTTACAACATACCTCATGCCCTGCACACATTCTGGAATTTTTGACATCATTAATTTACTTTAAAACCCTCTCTGTACCGTATCGGTACAATTGTACCGATAGAAATATAGTTCAATGATTGCCCGTCGTTGGCATTCACAAATAAAGACTTTCTAGATAAATATGTTCATCATATTGTATCTTGTTCGAAAGCTTGGAGTATAATCTTTGACAATATGTAGGCGATGATAAGCATATATTCGCTTCATTCATGTTCATGACAGTGTTGAGACCAGCTTGGAACTGTTAAAAATGCCGGTACAGAGGGAGTTAAAATGGATCCCATGGTATTGATGGCATTCGTATGTCGTTGATAAAGCCAATATCGAGTTTGATCTCAATCTCTATGTCTCATACTGTTAACCTCTCCTTATAATACGGTAGTGTTTCACATCCTCTTAAGACTGCAATGGTAACCATTGTGTATAAATCTGGAAACAAAATGCTTGTTGGAAATTATTAAACAATTTCTGTTCTTCCATGCTTCAGCAAGTTATTTGAGAAACCCATAGTCTCCAAGATGGTGTTTTTCTTGAATCGCAAATGATAATCTGCTCAAATCATTATGTCTTCCGCGCTAATCACTCCACATTTCACGCCGTTCTAGCACTATATGACACGCTCGTTGCAGCTAAGGAACATCTCTATCTCTATAAAAATGAAGCGGGCATTCTCTCTCGTCGACTTTATGACAAAAGAGATGATTACAATTTCGACATCGTAAACTATCCATTTCTGGACAGTAATATTCCAGTGGGACCTGCATATGGCGTATACATACCTCGCTTAGTAGCATTTGCTAGATCCTGTGTTAAATGTGACGATTTTAATCAACGTCACAAAACATTGTTGCAGAAACTTATAAAACAGGGCTATTCCACCAACCGCCTCTACTCAAAGTTTCTCAAATTTTGCGATACATATCGCATGCTGATAGCAAAATACGAACGTAGCATGCAAGATCTATGGCGCTACGTTTCGTAACTTGTGTCTAATTCCGCTTAACCCGGGGCTAGGGGCCGTATGAACCCATGTACTTCAAGATCCTCATGGTACTCATATGAACAGTCACAATCAAAGCGTGGCTGAGATACATCATTCTTTAGATGACGACTTTACAACGAATATTATGGATTAAGAATACTGATCAGCGATACGGATTTGATATTTTTGGAATATCATGATGTCTTGCCGGCATCATTGAAAACTTTTGACCGCTTCTCTCTTGCAAGAAACAAGCCTATGTTTATGTATACTATGATTGTCTTTTTGAATTTGGTGCTAATACTGTTATATGAATGTGGAATAGGTCTTTGGATTATGGACGCGGATATTCTCTAATGGACGACGGCTGGATTATGAATGACGGACTAGACGCTTGTAACAGAAACAGTTCAGCATATCTACTCTCCTGGACCTCTTTAAAACCTCTTTTAAATCCGTACTACTGTTATGGTGAATATTCTTGAGATACAGCAAGCCCCCCTGGAGTTGTACATTGATGTTTTCAATTTCACATTACTGTTCTCTAAATTTACGAAAAAGTTCTTGAAAACTGGTACTCGTTTTCAGTGTTCTGGTGTTGGAATTTGAACATCAGTGTTCACGTTTAGAATACGACTGAATGGAAAGATTGTGAACACTGCTGTTCTTCTTTACTCGAGAAAGGGTGATCACACTCTGTTACATCAGAACACATTGAAACACGTTTGCTTGGTTTTTAGGTAGTTGCCCCCTTTATACTACCATCAGTTCCTGGCTGTGGGAATGAAAGGCTAAATAGACAACAGGCCCACGCTCGAACGGTTATGAGAACTAAATTTATTTGTTCATTGTATGGGACTCGAACATCATTCTCCAATAGTCAAAGTGTGTAATCTCATGAACTGTCGGTGTAGCATCCTCGGACTGCAATGGGCGCATGTACATATGTACATTCAGTGTTTATCAATTTTGATCGACATATAAATCGAATATCTGCTTACGATACGATGAAGAATGGATAAAGTTTATCTCATAGAAGAATGAACAAGTTTGATGCTCAGCTATTTCAGAAGAGCACACGGTAGAGCGTCTTTTTCAGCTGTGACATTCTGAGCCCATTCCGTCATGTTTAGTAACAGACAAGCTAAATGTACGATTTTGACTAAAATACATTCAGAGGGTGTATTTGATAGTAGGAGATGTGCAATCTGACGACATGAGAACGTCGTACAAAGAAATGGATAGCAAGATGATTTTACAACATACCTCATGCCCTGCACACATTCTGGAATTTTTGACATCATCTATTTACTTTAAAATGGATCCCCTGGTATTGATGGCATTCGTATTTCGTTGATAAAGCCAATATCGAGTTTGATCTCAATCCCTATCTCTCATATTGTTAACCTCTCCTTGTAATACGGTAGTGTTCCACATCCTTTTAAGACTGCAATGGTAACCATTGCGTATAAATCTGGAAACAAAATGCTTGTTGAAAATTATTAACCAATTTCTGTCCTTCCATGCTTCAGCAAGTTATTTGAGAAATACAAGCGTCTAGACGGTCATTCATAATTCAGCCGTCGTCCATTAAAGAATATCCGCGTCCATAATCCAAATTACAAGCGTCTAGTCCGTCATCCATAATTCAGCCGTCGTCCATTAGAGAATATCCGCGTCCATAATCCAAAGACCTATTCCATATTCCATATAACAGTATTAGCACCAAATTCAAAAAGACAACCATAGTATACATAAACATAGGCTTGTTTCCTGCAAGACAGAAGCGGTCAACAGTTTTCAATGATGCCGGCAAGACATCATGATGTTCCAAAAATATCAAATCCGTCTCGCTGATCAGTATTCCTAATCCATAATAATCGTTCTAAAGTCGTTATCTAGAGAATGGTGTATCTCAGTCACGCTTTGATTGTGGCTGAGATACATCATTCTTTAGATGACGACTTTACAACGAATATTATGGATTAAGAATACTGATCAGCGATACGGATTTGATATTTTTGGAACATCATGATGTCTTGCCGGCATCATTGAAAACTGTTGACCGCTTCTCTCTTGCAGGAAACAAGCCTATGTTTATGTATACTATGATTGTATTTTTGAATTTGGTGCTAAAACTGTTATATGAATGTGGAATAGGTCTTCGGATTATGGACGCGGATATTCTCTAATGGACGACGGCTGGATTATGAATGACGGACTAGACGCTTGTAACAGAAACAGTTCAGCATATCTACTCTCCTGGACCTCTTTAAAACCTCTTTTAAATCCGTACTACTGTTATGGTGAATATTCTTGAGATACAGCAACCCCCTGGAGTTGTACATTGATGTTTTCAATTTCACATTACTGTTCTCTAAATTTACGAAAAAGTTCTTGAAAACTGGTACTCGTTTTCAGTGTTCTGGTGTTGGAATTTGAACATCAGTGTTCACGTTTAAAATACGACTGAATGGAAAGATTGTGAACACTGCTGTTCTTCTTTACTCGAGAAAGGGTGATCACACTCTGTTACATCAGAACACATTGAAACACGTTTGCTTGGTTTTTAGGTAGTTGCCCCCTTTATACTACCATCAGTTCCTGGCTGTGGGAATGAAAGGCTAAATAGGAAAGTGTGTAATCTCATGAACTTTCGGTGTAGCATCCTCGGACTGCAATGGGCGCATGTACATTCAGTGTTTATCAATTTTGATCGACATATAAATCGAATATCTGCTTACGATACGATGAAGAATGGACAAAGTTTATCTCATAGAAGAATGAACAAGTTTGATGCTCAGCTATTTCAGAAGAGCACACGGTAGAACGTCTTCTTCAGCTGTGCCATTCTGAGCCCATTCCGTCATGTTTAGCAACAGACAAGCTAAATGTACGATTTTGACTAAAATACATTCAGAGTGTATATTTGATAGTAGGATGTGTGCAATCTTACGACATGAGAAAGTCGTACGAAGAAATGGATAGCAAATGTCAGGTCCGACATCCAATATTCAGCCGTCGCCCATAAAAGAATTTCCGCGTCAATAATCGAAACACAAGCGTCTAGTCCGTCATTCAATATTCAACCGTCATCCATTAAAGAATTTCCGCGTCCTCAATCCAGAAACCTAATTCATATAATAGCGTTAGCACGTTAGCGTTAGTATCGAAAGACCTATTTCGGATGAAAACAAAAATAATAAAAACATAAGATGGGAAGTGGTCAGTTTTAAACAGTTATGAATGTTCGCAGGACCAGATGATGTTCTTTACAGAACATCCGTATCACCGACCTGTCATTCTTTATCCAAATGAATTTTCAAGTCTTTTTTTTATAGTGTATATTTCAATCACGCTTTGATTGTGGCTGTTCATTCGAACACCATTGAGATAAAAGTACATGATATTAAAACGACCCCCAGCCCGGTGTTGAGCGGAAGTAGACACGAGCTACGAAAGGTTTGCACTAAAGTTCTTGCCATCTTCATTTTATCAAGCTAATTTCTACGTTCCCACTTTGAACTTCGAAGTGGGAACGTGGAAATTGGCTTGATAACATGAAGATGAGTTCTTGCACGCTACGATCTTATTTTGCGTCAGTGTACGATACTTATTAAAAATTTTGAGAAACTTTGAATGGAGGCGTTTAATGGAATATTGCTATTCTAAAATTATAATCGTAATAAAATTCCATATATCTCGATCAGATCTACTTTGAAACAAAGTGATTAACACAAGTTTGTTTCTTGGAAGAAAGATGCAATCAACAGTGTTCACTGATTTGATGAAGTGGTATTAAAAACCTGAAATTTAAAACTGAGAACTAGATCTAAACGATGAATTGATAACAAGTCCTAGATCTTTTTGTAAACCATCGCATATCTTCCATATATCCGGCGTGTTGCCCTCAATTGTCTATGGTACCAGTATGACAACAGGACTCTCCTTTTTTTTTAATTGATAACTTTTTTATTTCAAAATTTTTTCTCAAATACACAATGACAAACATAAAAACAGAAAAAAGACATACCGCTCACCTCTACAGATTAATGATGTACCAACTTTGTGCACAATTTTTGCCACATAGCCGACTCTTTTTCAAATTAGAGAAAAAAACAAATTAATCTCATTGATGGTCTAGATCATCACGATACCGACATATTGATGGAAGAAAAATAAAACTGGCATGCTAAAAATCAGCTAAGCCTGAAAATGTGACGCATCACATTGGTGATTTTTTTCACATCTGATGTGGTTAATTAAGCATTATCTCTAAATAAAAGATGTAAAGAAGACCAATGTCTTTCAAATTTACTCCTCTCAGCATTTTGTCTGTAAATAAATTTCTCCAATTCATATATAATCTTCACTTCGGACTGTATATCTTTAATGTTTGGAAGACGCTTATTCACTCTACACTTATATATTTGAAATTTTATAACAACAAATAAAAAGTTTATTATTCTATATTGAGGCAGTTGTGAACCAAGTAGAACAAGGTCGATTGAAAGATCAATATTTACCCCAGCTTCTGCCATCAACCAAGCTTTTGTTAAATTCCAGATTGGCCTTGATTGAACACATTCCCAAAAGAGGTGTAATATCGTTTCAGGGTATTCTTTACAAAATTTGCACAGCTTTGATTCCTCTGGATTAATTATGTTCGCAAATATATTTGTAGTGAGTATACGATTGACAATACGGTACTGGAACCATCGGAATTTAACATCATTAGTGCATTTGTTGATATTAAGGTTAATTTTACACCAATTTACATCACCGATTACCTGTCCCATTGCAGTCTCCTATTTCAAATTGGCGTTCGACTTGACAAAAGTGTTGTTCATCAAGATTTTATAAAAAAAAAGTTTACAACCTTTGTTGATTCTGGTCAATGGGAAGATATTTGGAGGAATAAAGGGGGTATAGAAATCTTTGCTAAATTTGCCAATGTGCAATTTTTTGTTGCTTCTCTTGTTGATTACATGATACCGTGAAATTCAAGGAAATTTGTCCGACAAGAGTATATGTTTACAAAATCTGTATATATATAATTTCCCTCCTCGTCTAATACGTCGTTGACAAATTTGACTCCAGCCTGCAACCCGTGTTTGTAAAATATGGTTTGCCATTTGGAGAAATTTTGTCATTCCGCCATAAAAATTCTTTTCGGAAAGCTGAGGGTGCGGGTTCTGTATAGGTCACATTTCTTTGAAATTACAACACATATAAGGGAAGTGGGAAGAGGTGCCGACATACTGACTGCGTCACATGACTTCACAGAATAGTCTTCTGGTTAACCTATTCTAAAGCACACATCAAGAATCTAACGATTCGTGGTATGTGTTGTATCTCAGGTACGCTTTTATTGTACCTGTTCATGTGGCAACTTGGATGATATGACCACACGGCCCCTAGCACCGGCATAAGCGGTATTAGATACAAATCTAGAGAGCTATGATGGAAATGCTCCGACAACTCGTATACTGGTAATTGGTGAGCTGTTTCACTCCACGCACGCAGAACATCTCTCCAGAAAGGATTGATCACTAATTTAATTATAAAAGTCCCTAGAGTAAAGGAGTCAATTTCTAAAGGATCCAGAGAATTAGGAAAAGTCTCTAAAAACAAACCTTTCCATTTTTGTTGACCGTTTAGTAATCTTCTTAGCCAGGAAATTTTCTGTGCCTCCATCTTTTACACCTTTAATCGCCTGTTTTCTAGATATTTTATCGAAATTGTTGCATCAGTACAAATTTGTAGTATTAACTATTCACCAACGAATCAATATGGGTGATAAAATGTGATATTCAACTGGTTGGCGCATGAACTAATTTCTTCAGATTACAGCTATAAGCGAAACGCTTTCCAAGAAGAGTAAATACAAAAGCAGAAATGATTCTCACAACCAGCTTCGGCCGACTTCCGTAAATACCTTGTATCTACAAATTGATGAATGTCCCATGTTCATGTAAGAAACTTGAGATGACTCTCGGTCATATAGACAAGCATATGAGGTAAGCCTATCGTCAATCTACCCTATGTAGTCGGACAGTGGTAACATGGTGTATGCATGATCCTGAACCTTGGACACAGAGGTAGAAAACCGTACGATAGACCTCCATAAATAACATACCTACCACAGTTGTATCAGAGTTGCAGTATGTACAACATGTGTTATTGAGTGAGGAACATATATCTTCTGTTTATCACATAACTGTGTTGTTATTCAGTGACATAAAGCCATGACGTAAATATCGTATGTAACTAGTGACATAACACTTTCAAACAAGCTGATTGGATAGTACATGTAGCTTGAGAAAATAAATTACTACGCTTGGTGGTGACGTCATTGAACTATTTTCCCCATTGATACAATTTTACTACGAAATATTATGTTTAGAAGTGCAACAACAACATAGATATCTGCAAGACAATCGTTTTATCCAGATACATGCATCGACCTGCATACTATAATTGCCAATAGCCATACAAGCAGCAATGATCGGCAATACATTATTTCGACAGTTTTGAGCTTCATATTTTGTATAAAGTACTCACGTGCCGTAGTCTGTCATTGTTGTTTGGCGAATCGAGTCAGGCCGCCATTTTGGGTACCGTATCCCGTCAGATCTCGAAAGTAAACGTTTGTTCATTCT
Organism: Hanleya hanleyi; assembly: GCA_036873755.1. Taxonomy (NCBI): domain Eukaryota; kingdom Metazoa; phylum Mollusca; class Polyplacophora; order Lepidopleurida; family Hanleyidae; genus Hanleya; species Hanleya hanleyi. Next base: position 152 of record JAVTVY010012132.1, on the reverse strand, counting down.
TCTGTAATATATCTACATGGAATCTTCTCGATGTTTGCTTATTTCTTGCAATAGATCTGGATGCTTACAGACTTCAAACGGATTACGTACAGTATTCAAAATGATCTTGTCAGTCTAGCTTGTCACGTCGCTGGAAACTCGTCAACATGTCG